>JABEVS010000085.1:108834-183015 GCA_018290735.1 Coelastrella sp. MACC-549
GCTGTGGTTCGTGGCGCGTGGGGGCTGTGTGGCCGGGCGGGGGGTAGTTGGCTGCCGTTCAGCTCGGTGGTGTTTTGGGTGTTTGGTTGGAGGAGGTTTGTGGTGGTGGCAGTGTGAACTTCACACCTTTCAGCAGTGAGAACTTCACACCTTCCAGCAGTGAGAACTTCACACCTTCCAGCAGTGAGAACTTCACACCTTCCAGCAGTTGAGGGGCGTCGAGGTTTGGTTGGAAGAGTGCCGTGGTAGTGGGGAAGTCTGCGGGCCCTCCTGAACAGCACAGGATAAAGTGCAGCCAGCCTGGCTCTGACGGTCACACCTAGGGATGTACAGGGTTGACCCAGACAGCAGTGTGGAAGAAATTAAGCCATGCAGCAGTGGCAAATACGCTGACATGCGTTGGGGCAGTGTGTTGAGGTGGTATATACACATTGTTTATAAACTACTAGTTTGCAATTAGACTTGTTGTTGGGAGCCTCCTGAGTATATATGAAGTGGCTCAGAAGTGTTGCATCCTCTTGGTCACCGACCATTGTTGTACCAGCTAGACCTACACGAAGTGTCAGATGCAGCAGCACTATATTTGGTTTTTTGTCTATCAGCATGGTTCTTTGTCAGCAGCAGCAGTGGTTGATTCTGTGTGGTGTCTGATTGGACTAGAACCAGAGCGATCACCTGTGTACTGCCGTGCAATGCTTCTCACTGGTTTATTCTGGGCACAGCATGGCCACCGCACGTTACGCAGGAAGGTTATGTTTCGCCGTGTAACTCTAACCCGTGTGTTCACTTGCATAACGGGGACGCAGCTGCAGCGCCGGAGCTGCATGCATGCAGCCAGCAGGTTGGGCATGAGGCAGCAGGCCTAAGAAAAGGTGAGCTAGAGCAACTGCATGAGCCATGCTCCAAACGGCGCCAGCACGTGCTGCATAGGGAGTCGGGACGTCGGGTGCGTGTCGCTCTGCTCTTTACTGTGACGTCGTGCCATAATCAGACAACATTAATGGTACTTTGATGGCGCTTCCACATGCTTGAGGAATCACTCTTGCAGCAACCCAAGACTAGCGCAGGGAAGGGCAACCAGCAGTAGTATGAAGCACGCGCGTGCGCGCAATTGAGGATCATGACCTGTGATCAGTGCATCATGCTTCAGGTGTTGCAGCGGCAGATTGGCTTCTCTGATGATGTCCTTTTGGTCCAGGCAGCATGCCGCATGCCTTTGCATGATTACTATGAACGTCAGCAATGATGAATAACTTCTGAACCTTGAAGACCCTCGATGGCTGGCACGCAATTGCTGTGTTGCTTGGTTGTCGTCAGCCTTTTCGGGTCATTAGCTTGGGCATCGCCATCGAGACCTCAACAGAACAACTATTACGTGTTACCTATACGCCTTAAACAGTCGACGCCGCTTGTGAGGCAAGGCAGACGCTTGGTCTCGGCTTCTGGGAAATTGGACATCGCTGGCAGGTGAGGAATCGAAAACGGGACCACCAGGAGAGCAGCAATATGCGCGTATGTAATACATATCTCTTGCAAAACGTACAAGGGCCAAAATGGCGGTGATGTGAGCAGCGATTGACACAGCCAGCAGCTAGCCTGCATGTGGTGAAGCGCTTGCTGTTCATCCGCCATGCTTTGGGCATTATAAGCCTCATGCAAGCTGTCAACGGCACAAGCGCGATTGGCAACCCCTCTGAATGTCACAGCTACCCTCGTATACCTGTCATCACATCTTCCTCACGTTTTCCAGCATGCCAAGCAGTTCCAGTTGGGTGAACAAACAACGTCAGCTGCCAGCAGTTGTTTCCCTGCTGAGACCAGCGCTACATCAGCATATTTAGTAACAGATTCTTCTTTAAGATAACATATGTATAGCCTATGCAATCAACACGTTCATCATCATTTGGTCTCACTGCAGTGTCCATATTGGCTACTTTCAAGCAGTCCTGCCTCTGGGGACACCGCCCCAGAGGTTTGATGTCATCGTGGACACTGGCAGCACAGGTGAGACCAGCAGACGAATTAGATATCAATGTCGATACGTTCTTCCAAGGATCCATCTAATCAGTCTTATTCAAATTTAACCACCACCAACAGGGCCACATGCTTTGTGCACAAACGGCTTACGTGCTAGCACATGTTGTGCCTTGGGGCTCCCTTCACCAGGCAACAGACACCACCAGCAGCAGTAGCAGCAGCAGAACCAGCAGCACCACCAGCAGCAGCAGCACCAGCAGCACCAGCACCAGCACCAGCACCAGCACCACCACCAGCAGCAGCACCAGCACAACCAGCACCAGTACCAGCAGCACCACCAGCACAACCAGCACCAGCAGCAGCACCAGCAGCAGCACCAGCACCAGCACCAGCAGCACCACCAGCACGAACACCACCAGCAGCACCACCAGCAGCAGCACCACCACCAGCACCACCAGCAGCAGCACCACCACCAGCAACAGCAACACCACCAGCACCAGTAGCCTCTGTTGGGGGACACCTGCCAGCTGCAATGAGAATACATCAGCAGCAGATCAGCAGGCAACTAAAATAGCGTGGGCCACACAGCTGCTGCCGCTGCTGCCAACGTCACTGCTGCTGCCATCGCTGCTGCTGCTGCTGCCATCGCTGCTGCTGCTGCTGCCATCGCTGCTGCTGCTGCTGCCATCGCTGCTGCTGCTGCTGCTGCTGCTGCTGCAATATGCAGTGACCTACGTCCCCTGCAACGACTGCAAGCACTGTGGCACGCACAACAGCGTCCCCTTCAACCCCTCACACTCTCACACCAGCAAATGGGTCAACTGTGGTGACACGCAGTGTGGACAATTGGACACGTATCGCTGTGACAGGGAACAGTTCCCCGGGCAGTGCGTGTACAGAATTGCTTATGCTGAACAGTCTACAAGTGAAGGTAGATTGGTGCAGGTAAGATCATGACTCGGGCTCGCTTCCACAAAAAACATATATCTGTTCATAATCAATATATAGTGATATAGGAAGTAGTAAGATAGTTGGGAGTGCTGAATGGAAGAACAAGACAGCCGCATGAGATTTTGCCAGAAGCTTTTGTGAGGGCTGTCATCTGCTTTCTCTGTTCAAGGGATATCTATCTTCATTGGTTCAGTCCTATGTATTCATGTATCTTTCTGTTTTGGGCCAGTAGCACAGATGGCATGTATCTTATTGGATAAGCATTGCCAGTTAAAAATGTTACAAGAGAAAAATCCAAAATTGGGTTGAAGGTACCTCCCAATCACCTAATCTTAATCTGCTCTTTTGGACGATATCAAAAGGCAGTCCTTATATCCAATCAAAAACGAGTAGACAAAAGTGGCAAGAACCGCTGCTGCCGCTGCTGCTGCTTTTGCTGCTGCTGCTGCTGCTGCTTGCCTCCCCCCCAGGACGTCTTCACCTTTCCCCACAGCTCAACTCGGGTCCCCATCACCTTTGGCTGTGAGGATGGGGAAAGTGGGGAGCTGTTCAGGCAGAAGGCAGATGGTCTGGTGGGCATGGGCAACAGTCCAGGGGCGTTTCACAGCCAGCTGGCGGCTGCTGGTGCAATACCACATGTGTTCAGCCTGTGCTTTGGGTTCCCTGCAGGAGGAGCAATGCTGCTGGGTGAGTTATTCATCTATTTGTCTTTGCCATCTTGGGCTTTCATTTACTTATAGATGACATAGTATGTGTTATTGTGTATGTTCTGTTGATATATCTTTATAATCATATAGCCACCAATATGATGGTGGACACATATATACAAACTATCTACAATAATGTTGTTGCCTCTGAGAGAGAAAAAAAACAAATTTTCTTCTGGTGTGATTTGTTAGTTATTTGTGTTTCTTTCAACTTGGACCATGATCATTGCCGCTGACATTGAGATTGTTCTTGCTTGACCTGGAATGGTTACTCTACTTTGATCCACCTTAACAGTTGTCTGTGTCTAATGCTGCCGCCGCTGCTGTTGCTGCCGCCGCCGCCGCTGCTGCTGCCGCCACAGGTGATGCCCCAGTCCCCGGCAACCCCACCTACTCCTGGACATCCTTCTCACCGTCCGGCTGGGGCGACTACTTCTCCGTCGGCCTGGAAAAAATAACATTTGACGGTCGCGCCCTCGACGTGCCGGCTGCAGTGCTGAATGTCGGATATCGGACGGTGCTAGACTCCGGCACGACGTTCATCTATCTTGTCTCGCCGGCTTATCGAAGTTTCCTGGCCGCTGCCGTCGCTGCTGCTGCTGCTGGCGGACTTCAGGAAACGACTGACAGTTGGGGCGACGTGTGTTGGAGCGGCGCTGGGCCGGACTTTGTGGACATTGATAGGTATGTAAAAATTTGTAAAAATTTGTAAAAATTTGTAAAAAGAATTGCATTAAGGTATGTAAATATATGCAACAATAATTGCATTGATGTGATTAAAATTACCAAACAACCATACCATACAATCTGGCCCCTGAGGGGCACCCCGTAAGAGCCAACAAAGTCGCTCATGGGGAAAATATCTGAAACCAAACCATTTCAGAAGACACAAAGCACTCAAAAGACTATGCATTCCAGACATAATTGTGTCGATGTATTAATCAGCAATAAAATATTTTTGCACCAGGTAATCATATGAAATACTAGTCTGTTCATTTATGTTCAAATCTAGTAAACACTGGCGTCAGCATGCTCAAATGATTATGATTTATCTGACCAGCTTGCTCTTGTCAATGCGCACTGCCTTGATGGATGCTGCCTTGTTCATGATCCGTTGTAGGACTTGTACTTGTTTTATTGTATGGTCTGTCTGCCGGTTCGTAAATTTTACATGCTTTTTTGCTTGCAGATACTTTCCAGTGGCGAGTCTGAAGTTTGCTGGTGGCGCTGAGCTGTCGCTCCCGCCGTACCGCTATCTATTCCAAAACTCCAGGAAGGGCGTGTACTGCCTGGCTGTGTTGGACAATGGCGGCTCAGGGTCACTGATAGGAGCTGTGGCAACCAGAAACGTGCTGGTCAAGGTCTGAACATGCTAATCATCAAGTTATAATTGATAGTTAATCACTTGAAATTATTTATCTATTAATCAGAAACAAAAGTACATACTTTACATCTATCTGACTTTGTATCATACAGCAGTTGCATGGCAAAGGATTTATATATATAGCAGGTGTACACTGTCACTTGATGATGCAACTGATGCTTGTTTTTTTGATTTCTTTGCTGACCAATATGGGACTGATCTGATGCCTGAGCTGATCTTTGATCTATCATATCAAATTGATGATTGAACTGATGATTGATCTGATCACTGATCACTGATTTGCTGATTGAATTACGGAATGATCTGCTGCCCTAGCTGATGCCTGATCTCGTTTCTCATTTGATGAATGCACTGTAACAATGCTGCACAGTCATAAATACTGGCCCAGTCCCTACTCACCGTCAACGCCGCATTGACGGCCTTTTTTTTTGACAGCCATCCCTGGCCATCAGAGCAGTCCTCCTCTGATGGCCAGGGATGGCTTTCAGAAAAAGGCCGTCAATGCGGCGTTGAAGGTGAGCAGGGTGCATTATGCATACTATCTACATCATCTGGCATACATACTATGCACAATTTTGGGAAAAGTCCCTGCACAAATGCACATACCATTTGCAAGGTTCTATCAGCTCTACAGTAAGTCAAGGTTGCACATGGAGTTGAAGTAGTATATGTTTCAATATTATAAGTTGTCTGCTATGGTGCAATGACTGCTGCTGCTGCTGCTGCTGCTGCTGCTGCTGCTGCTGCTGCTGCTGCTGCTGCCGCTGCTGCTGCTGCCGCTGCTGCTGTGCAGTATGACATGGAGCAGCAGCGTGTTGGCTTTGCTGACGTGGACTGCCAGGCCCTGGGCAGGTTACCTGCTGTTAAGGTGCGAGTCGAAGGAGTGCTGAGCAGTGTGAACAGCAGTACATTCTCAGATACCCTGATAGAAGCATTTTCACTAGTTTTCATGCTTTATCAATTGTTCAAGGACAAACAACCAAATAACACAGCCAGTTCAGTATTGAAGGTATTGAACGGTATTGAAGGTATTGAAGTGTAGTGTATGTTGAAGGTAAAAGCATATTGAGTGATAAAAACAGAGGCTTGTGTGGTACAAAGATCAAGTGCTATGAGGGTCAAGTGCTATGAGGCACACAATGCCATTCTGTGGAGTGTGCCTGATGTTTGGTTTGATGACTGAGTTGTTACCTGGTGTGTACTTAATAATAAACAATAATAATAGCAACAATAAGAATAATAATAACAATAATAACATCTAATGCCCAAGCTGATGCCTGATGGATGTCTCATTTGATGATGGAACTGATGTTTGTTTTTCTGATCTATTTGCTGAACAATATAGGACTGATCTGATGCCTGAGCTGATCTTTGATCTATTATATTGATGATTGATCTGATCACTGATTTGCTGATTGAATCATGGAATGAGCTGTTGCCCTAGCTGATGCCTGATCTGGTGTCGCATTTTATGAATGCACTAATGAGTGATTTGTTGTCTGATCTGTTGCCTGTGTTCATCTGGCTGCAGTTTGTTCAAAGGGATCAGCAGCAAGGAGCAGCAGCAGCAGCACTGCCCATTCACACCAAGACAGCTTCTACGGCTTTTGATGTGCCACCAGCCACTGCTGCTGCCGCTGCCCCAGCAGCAGTGCAGCAGAGTGCTGCTAGCAGTCATCACCAGCAGCAGCAGCAGCAGCAGCAGCAGGAATATGCAGCAAAAGAGCAACATGAGTCTGAGAGGCAGCAGAGTAAGCAGGACAGTGAAGACGGTAGTGAGCTGCTCCTTCCCTCCAAGACTGCCGGCAGCAGCAGCAGCAGCGACAGCAGCAGCGGCGGCAGCAGCGGCGGCAGCAGCGGCGGCAGCAGCGGCGGCAGCAGCGGCAGCAGCAGCAGCAGCACAACAGGTGGCCAAGTGGTTGATGGGGCAGGTGCAGAAGAACAGCACACTGCTGCTGCTGTTGCTGCTGCTGCTGCTCCATACCGAGAGGTGTCAGCTGCTGCAGCTCATCATCAGCAGCAAGACGCGTCAAAAGTTGACACTACATCTGAAAAGCAGCAAGAAACAGCCGTGGTTACAGGTGGCGGCAAACAGGCTGTGGCAGATAGTACGAACAGCGCTGTTGAAGCTGTATCAGAAGGATTGTCAGTACCCAGTATGTCAACCAGCAGCAGCAGCAGCAACAGCAGTGCTAAGGATGCTAATGCTACAAATGCAGCAGCAGCAGCAGTGCCAGCAGCAGTAGCGTCAAAGATGTACTGGGGAACTGGCAGCAGTACCACAGGTGCAGGCAGTAGAGGCCACAACAGCAGCAGCAGCAGCAGCATCAATGCTGCCGGCAGCAGCAGTGCTGCCACTGTGATTGCACTGTCAGTGCTGCTGGGTGCGCTGCTGCTGGCAGCAGCAGCAGTAGTGGCTTATGTCATGCGGCAGCGACAGATCAAGGCTGCAGGGTTTACTCGACTATCTGCTGCTGATATTGATTTTGAACTGGCAGGCATCAGCAACAGTAACAATAACAGTGGCAATAACAGTGGCGGTAACAGTGAGAATGTCAACAGCCTACAAGGATATGTATATGACAGCAGTAGTTCTGGGTATATAAGAGGCTTTTCTAAGAGAGCTGATTTGGTTGGAAGAAGCTCAGACAACAATAGGGCTGCAGCAGCAGCAGCAGCAGCAGTTGATGTAGACAGCAGTAGAGATGCAATCAAGTCCCCTACAGGTGGACGGGACCAGCGGTTACCCAGATTGGCAGCAGCAGGGCCAGCAGCAGTGGCAGGTGTTGCCGGCAGCGATGGGAAATCAGATGGAGTGTTGCTGTCACTGCCGCTGCCGCTGCAGCAGGTAACTGTGGGAGCCCAGCGGCAGCAGCAGCAGCAGGGACAGCAGCAGCAGCAGCAGCCTGTGGCTGTGTTCAGCTTAGGCACTGAAGAGACTGCTGCTGAGGTGATGCCTGCTGAGAAGCAGCAGCAGGCAGCAGGGACAAGTGATGCGTCGAGTTTGTTGGCCAATGGACAGATGACAAATCTGCAGCAAACGAATCGCGAGAGTATGGAGGTCATTGCATTGGATTAACAGGCGACTTCTACTTTTATTTTTAGCACGCGACTCCTATCTCTAGCACGCGAAAATGTAACATTGTATATGCTGGCAGCAATGTGGCATACATGCCAAATACAGGCCGATGGCAGTAAATGCTATGGCTGATGGTATCAATTATTGTTATACATGCCAATTTGAGTTCAATTATTGTATTTTTTACTTTGTCTGGAAGACCCTGACATGCCAAAGAATTGCTAGCGCTGATGAATCTTGCTGAGTGTCACAGGGACTGCATGGGAGATTGCTAGGTAGTTTTCAGACAGTGGTAAAAATACAATAAATCACCTCACTGTCAATCCAGAGCTGGCGACTCTGTCCAGGGGATGGCAGAGCATGTAAAAGAAATGTAGCCATGCAACAAGAAATTTAGCCATGTATGTGCACGCCGTCCGACCAGTGGGCAATGTCAATATCATGTTGAAGAGGCTCCTCTCCTGTGATGAGGCCTGCGACGGCACCGTGCCAGTGAGATCGACACGAAATGCTATTTCGGTTACGGAAACCAGCTCACTGGCAGCGGGTGCCACCGCAGGCCCTGCGATCTCCTGTGATTAGGCTCATCACAGGAGATCTGACTCAGATCTGACCTGGGCATCATGATTGCTCCACTCATTGACTGCTGCCAGCAGTGATAGCAACACAGCAGGCTGACGTGTATGACTTACTGTTATACTATAACTATAGTATCTTACTCACTGCCAGTGAGAGATACTTCCTCTAGTTGGTGACATTGAGTGGTACTACCACATGATGCAACTGGCTATAGTTCTCTGCATACAAGGCTGACTTAGCAAGAATACTGCCATCAATAAGGTGTTTATAGTGTGTAGTTGCCAAAATCTCGCTGCTAATGCAGAACCGGAGCGCTTGAATCACCCACGCGTTGGCTTTGTAAGTGGCTCGTGTACACATGTGTGTTGGCATCCTGGGCGAAGATGCGGTCTCTATATTTGATATATTAACATTACAGGTCAAAAGAATCATTCTGGACAATCTCTAGTTCATGCTCGCAGTGTCGGAGGATCGCAGGAACATTCAACGAGGATTCTGAAGCGGCGTGGTATGTTCATGATGAACTGCTTTGTGAGTAACAGCCCCAGGCGCAATTGCCCCCAGGCTTCGCTGAACACACATCACCTATCCTGATTGTACAACGGATGCCCTTACAATGCATTTTTGAATACTTAGCCGGTGTGGACGATGCGTCACTTGCCTCTTGCACTGAAGCATCACTTCAAGTCAGCCCCGTGAAAGAAGTACATTGAAATAGCTCACGTAACGGTGGATCATAACAACACCTAGAATACAATGGTGGGTCCCTTTCGGACGGCACGTATGCCTGGCTTACGCAGCATTCGTGCCTCCAGACCCATGATTGTTCCTGTAGTTATGATCAACTTCCACTATGAATTTTTCTTGCATTATTTTTGTGGCCATGCTCCACCACAGGTGCATGACTCCCAGTGATTCTCTTGGGCCAGCGTATCCACCTTGAAACCACGTCACCCTCTCGATGCCGCCACGTGACAGCCCCAGCACCTATCATCAAATAGAGCACAGTTTGACGGTTGCTGCTGCAGCAATACAGCAACATAATGCCTCGACACGATACCGCATACCTCCCACATCCTGGATTGGGCTGGATACGTTCATTGATGTCCATCAGTACAACAAACACTGTATAAGTCGAAACTCAAGTGGAAGTAGCAGGCATACCAGTAGCACATGCAGCATGTCAGCGATATACGAGGGTATGGTAATCGATCCTGAGGCTTTCGAGCCACCCACGGCTCAGGAAAGCTGCAGCTGCAGCATAGGTTCAACAACAGCAGGGAGCCAAATTTTATGTCGTGAAGATACTATTGAAGCAGTAGCTGCTGCGGTAGAAGCTGCAGCGGCCAGTCAGCGTTTCTGGTCCCCTCAGCCAGAAGCGTACGCCAGCAGTAGGAACTGGCCAATAAGAGGTCGGCAATCGCTGCTGCACGATGACTCGGCAATCGCATATCCTGCATATCCTGCCAGCTTCAGTACCTGGTACCCTGCTGATTGCCAGATAAGCAGCGCAAGCTCTGGAGCAGTTAACGGCAGCAGCAAGGCTGCTGCTGGGAGTGCAGCAGTGAGCCCTTCTGCAGCACCAGGTGTAGAAAGCAGGGCATGCAATCCTAGAGAAACAGCCAGCTGCTTTGCTGAATGCAGCAGTGCAAGAACAGCAGCAAGCATGCACAGCTGGAATGTCACTGGGCAACACCAACATCACAACCACAAACACCACCAACAGCAGCAGCAGCAGCAGCAACCTTTCCTCCTTCGCAGCTATAGCGGCAGCAGGATCAGCAGCCCAGCACCAGCAGCAGCAGCAGCAAACCAATTCAGCATGCATTCCCCATACCCACAGTCATCAGCAGTCCCAGAAGCCTCCATCCATAGTGGGTATACTGGAGGCAGGTCACTGGAAGTCCCACCCTACTGCCCAGTCACTTCACACCCGGCCACAGCAGAGTTCACAGTGCCTGGTGTGGCAGCATCATCAGGAACTTCACGGCCAGTTCAGTCATACACACCACAAAGTTACTTCAACCCACTACCACACGGGTGCGGCTCTGGCAGCGGTAGCGGCAGCAGCAGCAGCACAGGCAGCCGAAGATCACACCGCAGCAGTCCCAAGTACATCAGCAGCACGATGAGTTGCCCCTTGCCAAGGCATGCCCAAGCAGCCACAGCAGCATCCCGGCAGCAGCAGCAGCAGCAGCGGTGGAACCAGCAGCAAACACTTCAGGTTCTAGACCAGGAGGTGCAGCACCTCATCCTGCTGGGGCAAAAGCTTGAGGCTGCTACTGCTGCTGCTGCCCCGGGCAGTGCTGCTGCAGGGGCATGTAGTCAAGCTTTGATCATGCATGAAAGTGCCATGCAGCATGCGCTGGCAGCAAAGTCAGCACTGTTGGCAGATCTTGTACCAGCTGCTCTTGGCACTGCCTCTTGCCCAGTTGTACCCCACAATGAAGGCTGGCAGCAGCAGCAGCAGGAGGTGTACCAGCTGCAGCAGCAGCAGTCCATGCAGACACCTTTCGGCTGTCAGAGCCAGCAGCAGCATGTGCAGGAGTATGTCCGGCACGAGCAACAGCTGCTGCAACAGCAGCAATCAATGCAGTCACCATTCAGTCATCAACAGCAGCAGCTGCAGCTAGAGCAAACTTCAATTCATTGGCAGCAACAACAGCGCCAGATGCAACAGCAGCTGCGTCTTCAAGCACATCAACAGCAGCAACAACACCTGCATCAGCGCCAGGCGTGGCAGCAGCAACAGCAGCACCACCACCAACTTCAGCAGCAGCAGGAGCAAGTGCAACAGCAGCAACAGCGCAAGCAATGTTGGCCAGTGAAAATAATATCAGTCACTGATGCTGGCTCACTGGAACCGGCTGCATCAGCTCCACCAGGGTCACAGCAGCAGCAGCAGCAGCAGCAGCAGCAGGTGTTACCACAAATACAGAGGTGAGGCTGAGAGCCATGCAGCCGGCCACAACTTGCTCCAACAGGCAACTCACCAACCAACCTGGCAGTCTGACCTGGCAGTCAGCTTGCCTCGCATTGCCTGGTGTTGGGGTTGGACAAAAAAGTATGGCACAACGTGTGTACACAGCCAGGCATGTCAGCGCATATGCCATAGCATTTTTATTTATTTGTTTATGTACTTACTCATATATCCCAATATTCATCGATTTATCTATCTAGTTGTTCATGTATTCATTTTCATTTATTTTACATCATTTATTTATCTTAACTTGCCGCATGGCTCGATTCTTTTCCAGCCACGTCCACCTGCACAGTCACACCCGTGATCCCCAACTGAGAGTCACAGAATCTGCTGGCTGCCGTCTCAACCAAAATGATGTTGAGCTCTTGTAGAGGTCTGAGCACGCTCTCATTCAACTCAGCCACCACCAGTGTGTATGTGTTATGTGGTCATGAAGTTTGTAGCTGGCGGCAGCTTCTGCAACAACCCTCCACACGCCTGCCGCTGCTGCTGCTGCTGCTGCTGCTGCTGCTGCTGCTGCTGCTGCTGCTGCTGCCAGGTCCCACAGCAACCCCTTGAATCCTGCTGAGGCCGCTGACAAGCTGGACATGCTGATGAGAGTCCAGAAACTGCAGGCAGTGCTCCATGATGAGCTGCTGCAGCTGCTGCCAATGGCTCGAGGACAGTCCTGATCTACCTGAACACCCTTCTTCTTCCGGCGCCATGCGGTTCATATGTTGATGAAAAGAATTATGCAGACCTTTTGACTGATCTCCTGCTAGGTTTGGTGCTCTCGTATGTATCAGTGTTCAGGAATTTTACACAACTGGCTTTACATCAGTCAGTGCTGGTGTGAACAGCAGGCCGCTAGATGAGTAATACCTCACACACACACACACACTCAGTTGTGCTGTGTGCCGTAAAAGGGTTTTCCCTGGGGTGTGAAAGGTTCAACCCACAGAGTTTGTAGATCCTGTGTTTGAGCAGCTTGGCTCAGTCCATGGAGGCCGTGATAACTGTTTGTTGGTTTGCCAATCGCAGATTGCGATGCTGTCGTGGTTGGTCTACTAATGTGTTCCTTTTTTTGGGTATGATAACAGAACGCTGCTGCTGCATCGAGAAGGGCGAGCCTGAGGGGGGGGGGGGAGGAGGGATGAACCTTTGTAGTGATGTTTGTATTGCAGCAGGGCAAAAGCACCTAACACTAAGCTAATATGGTTTTTTGTTTTTGAGATGGTTTGTTCTGAAAGGCACTGTTTGTTCTGAACAAAACCAGCCGTGAAACCAGCATTTTTTGCTGCCTTCGAAGGCAGAATTCTGCGCTGAAGTTCTGCACATGTTTGTTTGTTCTGCGTGAAGGTCCGATCTGGATGCGAACTGTTTGCATCAAAGTGGCTGCCCTGGCGGCAGCAGCTGCTGCTTGCCGCAAATGAAGTGAATTTTCATTCAGGCTTTGGATCTGTTTTGTGTTATTTTCTGGGCATGGTTGTTGTGTGAATTGTACCTGCACTCATGCATTGTCGACAGGGCTACCAGACCTCAAAGCACCAGGTCTGAGCTGCAGTTGCATATTTGCTTGGTAGCACATGCAAAAAGTGGCAGATGGTTGGTGTATAATTCAGCCATGAAGAGCTGCCGCAGTGCATTTGTGAGGCAGATACTTGAGAACCTGGCGTGCCTGCGCAGTGTTGGGGTATCAGCTTATTCCTTGCACTCGATATTTCTACCCTCACAGTCAATCCTACTACTACATATGTATGTATAGTATGTATAGTATGCTGATCTTTGCAACATTGCATTTTGTTACGTCATTTTCATGGCATTATTACAGCAATAGCCATACATCACTGCCATTGTTGGTTCTACCGCTCTGCCTTGAGCTGGCTTTGCTGGCAGCTAAAACCTGGCTCAGGCTTTTGTGCTTTCTTGCTACCTGTTGAAAATGAGAATGCCAAGGCATTCCCCAGCATGAATGGATGTCTTTGACCTCTTCGTGAAGTCTGTACTGTTCCCTGAGGCTACCTGCTTTGCTGCTCATCTTGTTCGGGATTTGTACTGGTTGAAAAGTTGCGTGTGTTGCATGTATTTTGTCACAGTTTTGTACTGCCAATGCAACAGGGCCGAGCATCTTGCTGTGCAGACTCTGCAAGTGTGGAGCTGCACACAACATGTTCGCTGTGAAATCCGTATATACATTATTCAGTCATCACTAGTCTTCATTGCTGTTCCCTGAACCTTCCAATTGCATCATCAACCCTTGTTATGAGGTTATCATCATCATCATCTTTCCATTGGGATACAACTTGTGCTAGCAGGAGGCAGCAGGTGCAGCGGGGTGGGCTGTGGCAGCATGATGATGCATGCACGTGACAGATTATCTGGCAACTACATCATGCATCTTGGCATGCTCTCAAAGGCGTCATCATGGCAACTTTTTGACACATCCTTGTGAACTGGGGCCTCTCGCACATATATTGAAGTGAGTGAGGGTTGTTTATGGTATGTTTTACTTCTGTCTGAAAACACCTTACATGGTGAAGTTGTTATGGACAGCATCTGGGTGGTTACGGGCACAACAAGTGCCGCACTTGGCTTTGCAATATACAGGCTGCTTTTGGAGGTTTGTTACGAGCTGTCAATGGCCCACTGACTGTAGTACAGAACTGTTAGTGGGTGTAAAAGAAATTCAGCCATGCAGCAAGTTGAAATGCTATGGCAGATGCGCTGACATGCGTTGGGGGCGCCACCCTGTGTGCCTGTCGTTGCTGTCCTGGCTGCCATGTGATGCAGTGGTTAAGTATTGTACCGCCGGCGGCGGCCGCGGTGACTTTGTTGGAGCATGCAAGCAATTTAGTTGGTGATCTGCCCCAATATGATGAATCTGCTCAGCAGACTATCATAGTCCCGGACTCAGTCTAGTAGTCACTGCTGCTGAGCACTTATACGCAGTATAATGTTACCACGATGAAAACTCTGTGCAACTTGTTTATAAAACGTGTCCACTTGTTTGAAACACCCACACAATAAGCTACTCTAGTGCAATGCACAGCTGTCTCAATGCCGAGCTCGTTGGGGCACTGCCCAGCCGGGCGTGCAACAACAGCTTCCAACTCCTGCATTGCTGATTGAGACACTCTTAGACTCAACAAAGCTTCCCTATCCTGACCTGTGAGATTGGCTAGAGCATCAATCAACCATGATGGGTCAACCTGCTTTGCTTCTTCTGCCGCTGTCGGACTGGTGCAAGGCTGTCCACTTGACAGCTGGACACCAGGCAAGGCTCAAGCAAACTCAAGTGAGTTCATTTATTGCATGTTATTTCTGTCTGAAATTCCCTTACACCAGGCACTGGAGGCTGGACAAATCTGTAAGACGCTGGAGGGTGACTCAGTTGGCTCAGTTGGCAACTGTCACTGCTGCCTCTGCCTCTTCAACATGCGCAACTTTTGCCTCTCCAAGCAGCTCCTTGCGCACTGCTAATTCAATGTGCGCCAGAGCTGCACTATGCCCTTTGGCATTGTGCACCAAGGTACTGTTCTTGTAACTCTGAAGCAGTGGCCTGCTGATGGCATCGATCCCGCATGCAATTCTGCCAGCTTCGCGTTCGTCGTCATTGGCCTTGGCGAAAGCCAGTGCTGCCCACCTCATGTACCGATTCCCAAGCTGTAGCTCCTGGTACTGCATGTTGCTGGCTGCATGGCTGGCACCAGACAATTAGGGGACTAGCTCTATTGCCACATGTGTTGGCACCACATACACTTCTTTGTTTGATATCTGTGATACACCAACATACAAAAGTGAACACGGACTCACTAGCGTATTATTGGGTGTAATGCTGTAACTAGAGGCACTGAGAGCTAATATCTGGAGCCAACAACTGTAACAGAAGAACAGGTAATACTCTCCTCCAGATAATCAACACAAACACCTCTGAGATTGATGATTTGGTGGGGAGAGGCACGGCTCTCAACCACAAGCTATAAGCATTTGAAGTGTTAGTCACCAGGTGTCTCCACAGCATCACACATTACCCCGGCAAACAGTGTCATGCAGTGGATGCAAGATGCATACTGTTGCATACCTATTTGGGTCCAAGCAAGCAGCAGCCCTCAATAGCTCCATGTCCCATCACAAGCATACCATCACTGTACCTGATTATAGGTAATGGCTGTGATTATAAGTTGTATCAACTTAACAGCTGTACCGTACAGCTGATGTTGTATATGATATACTTGAAAATCTCACACATAATCGGCAACTTCTGCAGCAGCAATGTGTGCCAGCCCTCACAGTAATTTATCTTTGTCAATTCACATACACAAACGGTTTGCAAGTCAGGTGCTGCTACTTCCAGATCGAGTACAATGTAACGATTGGCCAGTGTGATGATCTCACTGCTAAGGTACAGGAGCATGCATACAGCAAGGCTGCATGTGCTCTCTGATCATTCAGGTCCATACTGTGCCTCTTGATCCCCTACCAACAGAAGAATACAACAATTCTGACAAGGGTTGCTTGTGCTTTTTGCGCCGAACAGCCTGTTTGATGATCAGAAGGTGCACAAATAGGGACTGCCGGATCAGCTGCTGAACAGCGCGTTGATGTCCGGCAATAGTTCAATGCTCTGTGATCGTAGCAGCGCCATGGCTGTCACATGGTTTTTGGATGTGAGGTCTTCCGCCTGCAAATGAGAAGACAGCATTTTCATGAAGTGATTTGTCACATGATCATGACTTACTGCATCGGTTCATAACAGACATGCATGCCATAAGTGTCAGCAGGATTCAAAGTCTGCCGATCATTATTCAAATTCATTGTATTATATTGTGATTGTCGCCAGCATGTTCGACTCTTACACCATCCACACCACCTCACCTGCTTCGTTGCTTTGCATCGGATCCGTGTCTGGTGTGCCCCACGTGGGGCCGGCATCACTAATCTCTCCAACCTCATCCATGTCTGGGAAGTCATCATCTTCTCCCCATGGCTTCCGCCCAAATCTGCCTTTCCTGAGCCCACCAGGTGGCAGAATAGCCTGCAGGTTGAGAAAGTGTAAAAAATTTCTGGGAAGCCCATGGACTTCAAGTTTGGAAGTTCAATGGCATCAGTAAGGATTTATCCGTCACTCACCTTGCCCTGAGGCCTTGGCATGGGCTCCAGTGCCTGCCAAGATGGATGCCACTGCTCCCTTGGCACGGCCCTGCACATAGCATACTGCGCAGGGGCCCTACTAGTCAGGGAACCTGCAGACAGTGAAGACGTGCCAAGAACAGCATGGGTCGACGAAGACTGCTGCAACCAGGTTCAACCAATTCAATCATACGAGTTCTACAGACAGCACAGGCCTTCAACGCACCAGCAGGCGAGGAAACCCCCTGCAGAAGCCTCGGTCTGCAGCCCCAGCGTCCGTTGAAGAACATGATTCTTCAAGAAGTTCGTTGAGAATTAATTGAAATGTTTATGTGAAAAATATTCTTAAGACGCGTTGCAATCTGAATGACTTCTGCCTGCTGCGAGAAGCAGGTGAGGCAGAGGTGTGCAGGATGATTCTCAGAAGTGTGCGCGCAGGCACGCGAAGCAGTGCCTCGGCCCGCTCGTAAAGATCATATGGTATGCTGTAGTATCAGATAAACGTATACAGACGGTCTGCAAATGATGTGCACCACTGAATCCTAGCATGCACCGTCAGAACCCTGGGGATCATATTTACCAGATGCTGCCAGTACGGATGCATCTACACAGAGGCCATGTAGCTACATGTATACTAGTAGATGAGACAGTCCCAATGATAAAGGTACAGCGCCTGAAGTCCCAGAGCCACTACCCGGTCACCCAGTGGGCAGTGCTCTGACCATAAGAGGAAATAAGAGACATCCGTGTCAACACAAATGGCGCTTTGCAGCGCATGACGGCATTCGTGCAGCGCATCTGCTTACGTGCAAGAACATGTCTTCTGATCACAACAACATATAAGAATCTACTTAAACCCAATGTACACAGTGCAATGGACTGTCATTCTATGTGAATTATACCGCACAGATCCAGCTGCAAACCTATTTGTAAGCTCTCACTTTCAGTTGCAGCTGGAGACTGTCCTGACGAGCATCTGTGGCTGCAATTGTTCCCAAATCGTCACTGCAACATGCCTGCCTTGGCAGCTGCTGCGACCATGGTACCATAGCTAACAGTTGCCAACCTGGTGCTGCCATTGCTCGACTGCTCTTGCTTTGGTATATAATTCACTTCTCAGTAAGCCTGGCCTGCTTGATCTCATTCAGCGAAGGATGATGGCCCTCAAGCTTCTTGGCCCTGCAACACACGAGCAATGCAGGCTCATGATTTATATGACGCTCACACAGTGCCCCTACCTACACAGGAAATCCCAAAGAAAACTGTTACTCCCCGCTGCTGATACCTGATCAACAGGACCAACTGCTAGAAAGAACCTACAAGTATCCAGCAAACTTACATCATTGCATTGTAGTGGCACAGGTTACTGATTACTGATCTTGAAGAACCAATGCAGGCTGCCGCTGATTGGTTTACTGATTGCAGAAACCAAATTAAAGTACGATCCGATCCGCTTACTTTGGTGGTCCCAGCAAGTCTTCTGTGAGTTCGTTCAGTGGGTCATTCTCAAGCCTCACTGGCCCTGTGGGTGCTCCAGCTGCTGCTGATGGGGGGGCCACAGCCAGGAAGGGATTGAAGGGATTAGCTGCTGGGTTTGCAGGAGCCAAGGCCCCTGTGGGCCCTGCAAAGGGCCCCATGCCATAAGGTACCATGGCCATGTTCATGCCGCCTACGACAGGACCTGCAGTAACAGCAGCAGTGCAGAGACAATGTGCTGTAAGCAACCTGAATACGTTTGATATTCACACCAGTCGGTCAGCTTGCACAGGTGACCTGTTGCCACATCCCGAGAAATCATCAGGACCAGCTTGCACGGATGAATTTGATAATTCTTCGGGACGTCACAACAGTTGCCAATGCCTGCGTATGTGTCCCTGAAATTTGCTGGTTATGCAGGATCCGTTGCATGATAGGCATACATAGCTGTCAGCTAAATCCAAGTGGGTCCAGCAGTCCATATTGCTGCTTGGCAGCCTGCAGAAGCATACCTCATCAGGCACTACGGTGGGAAAATCACAGAGCACAAAGCGGCGCGTCCTGCAGAGCTGTACCCACTCACCTACTGGGACAATAGCCATGATCTGTGGTAAATGTTGAAGAAAGAAAAGAGGAAGAAAAAAAGAAGGAAAAAGCAAAAAAACCATTTTGTAACTTCAATAAACAGCTGTACCCACATACCTACTGGGACAATGGCCATGCTCTGAGGTCCCATGCCTGTAGGGCCTGCATATGCACCACCATACATGCTGCCGCCAAATGGATTGCTGTAGGGGTCCATGCCGTAGCCGCCGGTGGGCCCAGCATAAGGGCCTAGGACCACAGAAAGCAGGCAGTGACAGTTGCTTCTTTGTCATTAACAGGCCTGTGATAGTTGAATTCACTGCTTACAACATTGGGCCTGAAACTGGCATTGTATGACAGCAGACAGGCTACTCGAGTCCTTGTAGTCTGGTTGCACCAACAAGCAATGAAAATGACCTGAGTCCAGCTTGTCAGAGACAGAAAGTAAGATATCCGACGATAAGCTTGATGCATAACAGCATATCAAGCCTCGGTCTTTTATCTCACCTGGATATGCACCTGTTGGTCCTGCATACGGCCCCTGTGGGTACATGCCATATGGATTTGGCTGGCCCATTGGTGCACCATCCTGCCCAAATGCAGCTGGCTCACCGAAGCCATCTGGCTGCTGCTGCTGCTGCTGTGGGTTTGCCATGCCATCCGCTAGGAAATCCAGCTCGCCTGCTTTGGGAGCTGCTGCTGCTGCTGCACTGGTGGATGGGGCTGCAGGCGTCAGAGAGCAGCTAGTGAGGCACACAACCATCTTTCTATGTGCTATAAATGCTCACAATGATGGGCAGGCAAGCCACTGGCACTGGCGCTGGCATTGCATTGATGCAGGAGATCAAGCCAATTTCTCTAGCAGGAGCTGTTGAGGAATGATACCCTGCTGCAACTGGCATAATGTGTTGAATACACTGCCAGTGGGTGTGGCTTGCAGTCCCTCTGCCCCCTGTGCAAGCACCACACACGGCCTTCATCAATAAGCAAGTGAGCAGGCCCTGCTGGTATGCAGCAACAGCATCACTGTATCCTCACCAGGTTCATCTTCAAAGCTGAGAAGGTCTATCTGCGGCATCTTGGCTGCCTGCTGCTTAGCTGCCTCTTCAGCCGCTGCTGCAGCTGCGGCTGCTGCTTCTGCTTCCTCCCTCTGCTGCTGCGTTGGCGATGCTGGTGCCTTGACCTCGCCAGGTGGCGGCGGCAGTGCATGACTGCCGCCTGCAAATGCACTGCTGGTGGTGCCGCCACGAGCAGCCATGCTGCTCACCCTGTGACCAGCAGACACAACGTAAGGATGCGGGGTTCTATATCAGTTCATACCCACAGGCCTAAAGTCCCAAACCGCTTTATTGCCAGCAGCTGCACAGCAACAGCTGCCACAGCCCATCATTGCCAACAGCAACCGCCTTGTCCCCCAGCGCCACTGAGCGACTGATCGCTTTCCTAGATCAGCGCTGTCACCTACAAGATGTCTGCTGAAACTGAACCTGACAATGCATGTGCTGAGGGTGCCAGCAGCCCACTAAATTATAGGAAACAGAAAATCAAGGATTTCATTATTTCTCAGTACGTCTTAAGCTCAATAGATACTTTTTTTCACTGTCGGCTTTAACTAGTTAACTACAGCAGAATGAAGTTTTTTCCCACCTGTTGCCTGCCAGGGCTCCGGCTCCTCTACGTGGGCTGCTGCTGCTGGGGTCCACCTCCTTAGGCGCCTCTTTGATGTACTCCTCCATAGTGCTCAGGAAGTCAGCAGGTAGTGGGGCCAGCTGAGGGTACTGGATGATGTTCCTGCAGCAAGGATGGAAGCATTCGGAAGCAAGGGCATGCTTTATGAGACTGAAAGCATCGTCAACTCATCCTAAAAGCAACAAGGGTGTGTTGGCTGCATAGGGGACTCAAGCAAAGACCAGATGTGGTCTTTGCTAAGTAGTCCGCCCAACCACTGACCAGGCGCTGAGAAGTGGCCCTGCAGAAGGCTCAATCCAGAAGCCGCATATTCTTTTCCCCACTGATGACAAACAATGCACAATGACTTTGTGCCTGCCCACAGGCCACTTCAGCACGCGCCCGAGTAGCTGCAGGGCTGCTACTAGTTGCTGCTGTGTATGTTGACTCACTTGAGTGCAGGGAGATTTTGCATCGCTGCGTAATAGGCATTCAAGCGCTCACTGAGTGCCAGGTTATCCTTGTACAGCTCAATACCCTGCAGCCAGAGGACACAAAAGGCTGTCAGAAGGGGCTCTGCCAGCAGATAAGATCACAAACTTCAGAAACTCCCTCTGCAGAAGCTGCAGCAGGAACAGACTGGATCTTGCCATCAACAGTCCTGCTTGCAAGAAGCTGACACACAGCAGGAATAAGCCCTCGGGGGCTGCCCTGACTGCTGCGCGGTGAGTGCTGAACGCTGCTGCTGTTACAAGCACTGCTGTGACGCCACCTCTAGCAGCTGCAGCTTGCCGCCTACCGCCAACCAGCTGCTGCTTGTTTGCACATGCTACTTGCTGCGCTGCTGGCTAGTCACCCGTCTTTGCTGAAGCGGGTCCGCTGCAGGCTGCTGCTCACCTGCAGTGCCTGAGCCCTCTCCATCTCAAAAAACTTGTCAGCCAGGTTCATGATGCCTTCACTGGCAGCCTTGTACACTGCACGGCTTTCCTTCAGCACCCAGCTGCAAGACGTCTGCAGCCAAAAAGCACAAGCAGTGGTATATATTTTTGCATATTTACAAAATTGATTTGATTGCAGCTAGTTTGATGTCACAGCACATCCCAAGTCTCATTACAAGTGGCCTTCATGCTCGATCAAGCTGCATGCTCTTGTTTTCTTGCTCTGCAGCTGAACATACAGAAGTGTCAGTCGTCTGCAGTGGCAGTGCAACAGTTGAATCAAACAGCTGCTGGGTAATGCTTACAACAGCCAGCATACAATTGCAACCTGCTGCCACTATGCTGCATACAGCTATCACCAGCAGAAATCCAACCACACCCGCAATGAAGCATTTGTTTTGACACCCACCAGTATGATCGGATTCACTGCTGAAGCACCCTCCGGGACGCACATCAGCAACCGACCCAACAAACGCTGCATCCGTGGCAGATGCAGCAGCAGCTCTGCAGCAGAGCAGTCCTTCAATTTGACGCTGCCGGCAGCTGTGGCACCTGCTGCTGCTGCACCTGGAGCACCTCCTGCTGATCCAAAGCCATTTGCACCTGTCACGCCAGCATATGGGGCGCCTGTTGGGCCACCATAAGGACTCCCTGTGGGACCTCCATATGGGGATGCGCCATAGCCAGTAGGCCCTGCTGCTCCGCCATATGCTGGTGTGCCATTTGCATATGGGTTCATTTGCTGCTGCTGCTGTGGTGAGGCGACGTTGCCTTCCGGGTCAAAGCGCATGGTCCTGCAGGACAGCATGGTATGATGATCCTGATCTGCTTGAATGCATGCCAAGATTCCTGGAGAACAGGCTACACCTACATCTGCCAGCATGCCTTGCCCTCTCTGCCAACGATCAAAACTACAGCCCTCCTCTAACAGCAGATGGCATCCATTCACTCCTGCAAACAGTGCCGCAACTGCCTACTAATACGCAACATCCTGCCAATATGCCTCACATACATGATCACTCTGACACTGCCGTATCCTGCCAAGCCCTCAGAGCTCAGGTTGCAAAAGCTTATGCACCCCAGGTGTACTCAATATATGTCACAAAGGTCTGTGGAATATTCCCGCAGTATGCTGCAGAGGATGGCACAGGTGCACAATCCAATTCAACTTACGCATCATCATCTGCAAGCGACCAACACGATACAGTCCTGCAGGCTGCCATAGCCCCCAGGGCCCTACCTGTAGACATCCAGCCGCTCATCCAGGTAAGTGCTGTACACGCGCACCCATGCTGAGAAATCCCATGCCTCCTTACTAGTATGGTCAGCAAAGCGATCCAGAGACAGCATATGGTGGCGTCCGGTGCGATCTGCAAAGCGCAGCATCTGCAGGACAGCAGTGTGTCTCTAATTCAACATAAGTGGTATGGAAGTATGCAAATCTTGATAGGCAAGATGGGACACAGTATAAGCTCCCTGTCTGACGGAAACAAGCAAATCAGGTCAGAGTGTAGCAGCAGAGCTGACACAGAGGCCAAGAAGTGGCTCACAGAGCAGCTGACTGGTTTCATGTACTGCAGGCAACAGGTAGCTGCTGTGCCGAGCTATTACCGCAGACTCCCTGCAAGCAGTGCCCACCTGCTCCTGAAAACTTGGATCACACTCTCTCAAGAGTCTGTGGAACGTCATGAGCGTCTTGAGCACCACCAGCCAGCTGGGGTTGCTCAGGCGCTTGGCGAGCTTGTAGATGACATACTCGACTGTGTGGCGTGGTGAATGTGCGCTGCAAGCGATGCGCAACGCTGCAGGAACACAGAGGAACATTGAAAGCGCTGACGGGCCAGCAATCGTGGATGTAACATGATGCTCAGCATGATTGGCATGGTGATCAGCCTGCTGTTTATAGGCAGTAAAGGCCAGAAGCAACAGAGGTGCTGACTGCTGTGCGCCCTGGTACGCTGACTGGTTGCTGCTTGCTGCCTTATGCAAGGTGTCCTGATGACCAGTGGGCTGACTGGAGCTTCTGATGATGGGATGCTGCTTATGGCCAGCTAACCAAGGTAGCTTTGCAAATTGGTTGGATTTACCGCATTGGCTGGTGTCAGTTGCAATTGCAACTGCCATACCACATAGTTCCCCATGCCACTTGATGTGCTTCGGCTATATATCAACCCGCAACCAGCTGGATGCGCCGGTTGTATATTCTAATCCCTAGCGTTCCATCAATATGGGAGCTGGATATAAATTAGGCAGTGCTGTCATAGCATCTGAGCACACTGCTGTTGGGTGTGATCCACTGCCTGGAGCTGCAGGTCTACTCACTTCGAACATGTTTCTCCTTGGGAACCACTTCATCCGGAAGTGTAGCCTTCGTGACTGCCACGTACAGATCCTATGCACACGCAACGAGGCACGCAAAGTGCAGGTCCAAACTGGGGCAGCTGCTGACGGGCTTGGCACACGAGCACGCCAGGAATGTACAGCTGGAGTCCTAGAACATATGTGGTGCCTAATTTGTATCCTATAGGCGCCACCATCCCAAGCTTGCGCGAGGCGTGTGCATACATACATGCCCAGGTGCTAACCTGGTCACCACGTCTACGAAGAAGCAAGACAAGAGAGTATCAAAAGTCACCAACATACCTGCGTATCCTCTCCTTTCACTGCAGCAACAGCTAGCTTCGCTTTGTCCTGCATGAGCGCCATCGTATGTGTCTCCTTATTTGGGGCAGGCTCAGCACCCGGATACCCCGGATACGGTCCCTGCTGCATTGGTACCCCGCCTTGCATTTGGAAAGAGCAGCTATGCCCAGGTTCGAGTGCCTACTCGCAGGACTCAGCTCCCCCTAGCACTGGTGCTAAGAGGCCATGCGCCCAAAACTCAATATTTACTCTACTACAATGCACTCATGCAGGTTTCACGAGCTTGGGGCTTCCCCTTCATGTTCTCGGCTCCTGTCAGGGTGTCACCGACGCGTGAGTTTCCTTTTCCTCCTCATAACAGCACCTGAAGTGCACATTACCTTCGCACAATACACAAACGCTTAGTTCTATGTGCGTTGCCTGCTGATGGCTGGCTAGGTGGTCACTTGCGCCAAACAGTCCGTGAACTGTCAAGTTTCATTCCCTGAGGCACGCACTATATGAAGATTTCAGGCGTGTCTGATGCAAGTATATAGGACGCATCAGCCAGGACAAGGGATGTGTGCAATGCGCGGTGCTTTGAAGGGCACCTCAGGCTTATGACAGGACATGCTTATTATGGAAACAGCTCTCATGGCCCAATCGGTTGCAGCGACAGAGCCATTTGCCCATGGCAGTCAGTAGTCCCAAACGTCCTCAGTAGCAGCAGGCTGAGCCTAACAGCAGCCTGCTGCTGCTTGGTGTGCCACAGGTAAAAGAAATTGAGCTGTGCAGCAAGTTGAGATGCTACACTGTAGCATGAACACTGGCAGTGTTCAGACTGAACAGGGTTCAGACTGAAGGAAATTCCATGGGCAAAACCTCACTGGATTCATCTGAGCGCTGCTGTTTTCAATACACTCGGAGTCTTGTCAGAGACGCAGCGCTGCTAGCAGTCCTGCTAACCCAGCCTGGGTGTATAGTATACAAGTCAACCAAACAATTCCCTGCCTGCCTACGGTAGAATCCATGATAAAGCATCATTGCATCTTTTTATTAACTGCCCAGTTTGAAAAATCCTTCATCCAGCCTGACGATAGTCTATGGTAGCAATGGCCTCAAGAACACAGCCCAGTTCTCTCTGTCCAATAGGCAGTGCCGGGCCTGTAAACCATGCAACTGGCGTCACAACCGAGTATTCAACTGAGCAAAACTTATGGCAGGAGCTTCAGATGCCATGGAATGTTTATGCAGCCTCCACGACAACACTCTACACAGCACTGGGCCAGCCGATAGCCAGCCAGCCAGGCGAAGGGACTGCTTGCAAGGGCCCTGCCAGACTGCAGTGCAACCTTCAAGTGGCCGCGCCGCCAGTGGCACAACTCTACTGTCAGACTGGCAGCCTGCCAGACAGAGTCTGCTGAAAAGACTGTTGGTTGGGGACCAACACAGATGTGAAAGAAATTGAGCCATGTGACAAACCGTTTCGGGAATGCTACATACCATACCATACCATACCATACCATACAATCTGGCCCCAGAGGAGCACCCCAGAGGAGCCAACACAGCCGCTCATGGGGCTACAGCAGATGCACTCACATGTGCGACTTTTCTGCCAGCTGCGTTGCAACATGGCACGCAATGCACCAATGCAATGCAAAATTCATAGAATTGTCGCACCATGCCATTGTGGTACTTATGAACTTCACCGAAAGAACAGTGTAGCCATAGACTGTGGCTGACACAGCTTTGAACAGAATTACCCAGCTCACTGTGCCATACAGTCAGCTGCGTATAGCTGATTAAAGCTGTGCCTGGCTCAGTCTGGGAGCCTGTCGCTCAACAAGAGCAATATTGCAAGCAGAGTTGCAGCACTGGTTGCAGGCACGCAATCGCATTGCTTCAGGAGAACCATCTCACTGTAGAGCATACCAGTCCTAAGCAGTAGATACATAAAGACCAGCAAGTCACATGCAATATTGCTGAAACTATGAGCAGTGAACACAATAATATCCTGCACTAGCCACAATCACAGCACGAGCACTGCATGCACTTGGCTAGACAGAAAATACAGCTTAACAAGATGTTTACCATGGGATGTCAGTGTCCATGGCGATATCTTGTGAGCCGCCTCTGCCCTGTGAGAAGATATGAGAAAATATTGCAGGCACAGTTATCAACCATCTCGTCAGCAATATCAGCTAAATGGCATGATGCTGGCAGCACTGGCTGCTTCTGGCCATAATCAGCCTGTGCAAGCCACCAATCTGGATCACCCTGGCATACGCACCACACTCAAAGCTGGCAGTTGCTCTGTTACCACACAATGTGATCTCAGCAGGATCCTGTCAAATCAGGCCTGAAAATAAAGCCATCATAGGACAAGACTAGTTATATATGATGGATTCTTTGAGCAAGAGCATACTCTGCAAGAGCATACTCTGATGGCCACAACCAGCTTATGGGTGGCAAGTTTTCAGAATGGCCAACACATCAGTATACACCATGCTGACTGCAGCAGCCACTGTTGCAGCCATGTGCGCTGATACATGTTGAGACGCAAGGATGTCACCCAAGTAGCATGAGGTGCACCAGAACAGACTCTACGCAAACCAAGAAGACCACCTTATATCAAATGGACCAGTGTCCATAATTCAATGCTGGTGTGGGCATCTGTCCATATGTAGGCAGAGTTTTGATTACGCGAGTGCTGAGCTTGGCTGGATATCAGCTGAGACACGCCGGGGCAGGATCCAACAGAGGCAATGACACAACCATACCCGCGATCAAACGTTGCGGAGCATGCAGTGACGAGCAATCTCATCCCCTCCATCTCAAGGCCCTCAGGCAGAATACCCAAACCTCACTCACTAAGATGCCCCAGCCAATTTGGGGGTTGCATCTAGCCAACAATACGGTGGCATCATTCAGCAACCCTGAGCATTCCAACAAACGCCCCACCCTGTGCACACTGAACTGTAGTACACAGGCCAGACTTGACAAAGTGCAGAACATCAAGAGACCTATCACACCTCGCGCAAATCAGCGCATTAAGCTATAGCATTTGCCAGAAAAACTCAGAAAACCTCGCAAGAGGACAAAGCACAGTGGAGACTGCTGTAGGCATAATCACTCCACTGCTGTAGCACTGATATAGCAAGCATCTACTGTACAACTTCCAACAGGAGTCAACCCTCAGCACACTGCTAATGAGCAGCATAGTAGACAACTTGACAGCAGCAAGATGTGTACAATGCATTCAAGTGTACATGTTTGCAGCCAAAGCACACAGCAAGTTGTAATACACTTGCTGCATACAACGCACTGTGGCATATGGTGTGCAACGCTTCTGTGCAACCTTAAGATAAGTATGGGACACTGGCACTCTGTAAGAACGTACAAATCATTGCATGCCGTCTGCGGCCCTCTATGAAGCAGATGGCAGCCATACGCTGCACAGCATAAGAAAGCAAACCAGAAACACAGGCAGAAGTCACACATGGCACTGCCGACTAAGTAGACGCATTGCTCACGGCATTATTACTATACATGCTCAAGATATCAATTTCAACAAAGCGATTCCCCGCAGGCACACAGTCATGCAAAAATGCCTGCCTTTGCAATCTCTCCGCTTGCATAATATACACTGCTGCACAACCCAGATCTATGCTGAGTGTGCTACCAGTCCAGTACAAGCAACAACAGTATGCGCTTGTGAAATTGTCTGCGTAACCGATGCTGCACACCCCTTGCACGCTATGCATCCCCAATCAACAGCAACTTCCCAGCTACTATGCACCTACTGTGTGCTACATGGTTGGCACTTTCGGGTGTTCAGTAACGCTACAGGCATATCCCTCGTGCACAATAACCACTCGCTTGCAGCTGGCCCTTATCCAGGTACAGCTTTGCACTAGCTAACACATACATGACTCACACTGTGTTATCAACCCTCCTGCAATCCATTAAGCAGTCAAATAGTTGTGGTTGAGTATGACCGAGGTATCTGGTGAGTGAAATATGGCAGCAGTTGAGTTGTGCATTGTTCATTGGCACTTGTCAGCTGCCAATTGCCAATCGCAAACGAACAATGCACAACTCAATCACTGCCATGATTAACTTGCCAGATACCTTAGTCATACTCAACCACAACTTTGTTGCTGCATTAGCTGCAAGGCCATGATTGCTGGGTACTTTCCCTAAAAGTGTAGAGGGCCCCTCAAAGGTGGATCAGACCATCGCCCATCTTCGCTGCAGCTGCGCTGCACATCAGCTGCTGTCATCTGCTGTCACAAAGCCCAAGTGAGCTGCAGCGTACTTTGTGGCGTACTGTCCATGTCTGCTGAGGGTGGCTCTTCCCCTCAAAGCTATCAATACATGGCTTGCAGCTTGTTCCTCAATTTGACATCGACTGGGACTTATCCTGTACAGGACACAGACAGGATGCAGGACCGGTCTGGAATGTGCATCCTCAACCCTGCCACAGAACATCCGCCTGAAATCAGATGTTAGCAGATCAACATCACTGCAGCATAACAAACGTGCGTACTGCCTTGTTGACCTGTATGCCGGCAGACCACCCTGCAACATTGCAACCCAGCATGCAACAGATCTCAACCTTCTGAATGAGTAGGTGATCACCTGAACCACAGTGACTGCTAGATCACCAGCTCTCTGCTCATAGCCACTATACCACCAACACAAGCATCACCTGTAGCTTTGGCGGCTCCAGTCCCCGGGAGTGGGATGGAGGGGAACCTTCGCCACGATGCTGCTACTGTTCAAGCCCAACGCCTTCATGTTTGCCGCTGCAGTGGCGGCAATGCCGGGGCTGTCTGCAGGAGGCTGGCCAAAGGGTAAGGTCATCTTGGGGATGGCTGCAAGGGGCAGCTGAGCAGCTACTGCTGCTGTGACATCTGCTGCTGACAACAAGACAAAGACCACTTGGTATTCGCCACCAGCCAGGTGCCTGTGAGACGTGCACCAGTGCAGAGTGGCAATGGGAAGTAAGGCGGATTGGGAGCATTGACTATGGCTGTTGAACTGATTCAGTAGGTGTTTGGGTGTCATCAGACTGTAGTACACATACGGTAAAAGGCCTGACTTGGGTTTGCTCAGTGCGTCCTAATGCTGCCTCCTCCGCGTGCATAGCATGGCTCACGGCTGGTGTGTGTGCTCTCTGAATGAGTAGCAAGAGGGAAATGTATTTCAAGGAAAGTGATATAGTGCAAACAGCAGGTACCACCTGCAGTACCTGCTCTGATATATATCATACATCACTTCCAGGTGAATGGACTAAGAACGAATGGACTTTGAAAGTGATGAGTATGTTTACTCACCCGCCCGCAACATAGAGGGACAGCTCAAGGGGCAATCCTGCAGCAAGAACCTCAGGTGCCAGCCCTGCAGGCATACCCTGAGCCTGCAGAGCAGCAGATAGGTCCACAACCTGCACCATCTCGCTCCATTCCCCGTTGTTGCTTGGACCAGTGGCTAGGCAGCCCACACTGAATGGTTTGTTGTCCTTGATGGCCTTTGCTGGTAGGGGTGACAGCTCTGGATAGAAATCGAAGGGATGTGCCCATGTCATACCGCGAGCATTGTGTGTGGTCTCCTACAAGGTTGCAGGAACAGCAGGACTACAGTTTTGACTGACAGAGGTGAAAACAAGTGATCTGTGGCAGCCACAGCACGGCAGATACGTATGGTGGTGAGCCAACTGCACTGGCATGGGAGCCAGTTGAGCAGCTGCCTATCTCAACCAACATGGCTAAAGCAAGCACCACCTTAATGATGTGTTTGCAACAGTAGCCCAAGGGACATATGCAAAGGCTTGCAGACCTCGTTCCAGACAGCCGAATCCACAAACCCTGGCCAACTGAAGATGGATTGACTGGCGTCATGCTCTGAGTTCAATGGCAACTCACCCAGGCATGGCGGCGGGGGCCGTTTGCTGACTTCAATAGGTTGCTTCTTTCAAGAAATGCGCTGTTCAGCAGCAGGTTGCTTTGATACAAGCAGTTGAACAGACGTGCTGGGGACAGCTTTGGATGTGCAAGGATCTTGCCATGCTTGAAGAGGTTGAGCACGTGCTTGTGCATGCGCCTACGCCACACTTCCCTGCATTTGCTGGCTTCACCCCACCGTTTACTGACCAAAGCTGCCCCCAACAGCAGCTCTGACACCTCTAGCCATGACAGCACCTACAAGCAGTCATGGCCACGTCAATCAAGCGTGAGGTTTGGCTGCTTGTACATATTCAGGTTGGTGCTAGCTGATGTTGCATGAATTGCCACAGACAGACCTCAGCCATCTTGCTTTACTGACCTCCCTGAGTGTCTTGTCGCAGAGCATTGGATGGGTATCACTCGTCCCCTCATGCAGTCGGGACAATTTATCACTAATCGCGCCGAGCGTCTTGGTGTGCTTGCAATAAAGCTGATGACGTGGTGTGGTGTATTGACCAGCTGCTGCTGACCCAGGCTTCTGCTGCTGATCCACGGCATACCACTGCATTGCGCGCATTGACCAGGCACCTGTAAGTATGTAAGAAAAACGTACAGCCCGCTGTATGCAGTCTAGACTTGCCATGTTGTCCCTTCAATGGTGGTACCCGTTGCAGCTGCCGGGTGAGAGGGATTATGTTCCTATGCGAAAAGTCTTGGGACTAATGCACCATACTTCAAGAATACGTCAATCAGTCCAATGACAGCGACTTTTGGTCGAGTGAGCTTTACCAACCCGATTAAATGAAATTTTGTACATGTCCTGGAAAGTTACGTGCCCTGCCACCACCAACGGAGTCCAGGAAGGTTGATATTGTTTCTAATGCAAACAACGATAAGGTATGAGCTGTGTAATGCACATGGTGGAGCAGTGACACTTTAAATCGGCTTGTCAGCGCTACCCAAATTAATGCCAACAGAATTGGTCAATTGTGATCATTCTTACCTTGTTATATGCGTGGGCTGCCTTGATGTCTGCCTTATAATTGCACACGAGCAGTAGCAGGCACTCTGCCCATTGAAAGACACCCACACACACAATGCTAGGTTCAAAACATGATATGGAACACTTGAGTCTCTGCAGGGTTATGATCGTGATCTAGCGCTGATAGGCGATAATCATGCCGTACGCGTAACATCGTCATTGACTGGTCAGCGCCCATCGCTGAGCTCAGATTATCCCGAGCCAGAGCCCCAAGGGACCTTTATGAATGCATATTTTTCATGTTGATATTATTCTTCAAGTACATCACAGTACAACATGTGCAAGTGCACACTTGTACGTTGCTTTTGGCTGATAGGGCCAGGGTCACAGTATTCTTCATCGCACTGCGACTGCAAGTTGCCAACAGCCGACGCTAAAAACTACAGTGACAAAAAATCATTCTTCTAAAAACTACAGACACATTTGCAATTTATGCACTCTCTCTGCGAGTGCTTCATTGGTCTCAATGCGGCATTAATGAAGTCATGTTACTGTACTCCTGAGGAGTGCCCAGACTACAGTCATCCCTGGTAACCTATGACTCAGGATGCCATAGAAGCACCCATCGCTTGGTACACGTGCAAATACGCACAGGCTACACCTCCCCCAGTTGGACGAGTTCAGCACAAGTGCATCTGCATCTCAACATCCAATCAAAGCACCATTCAACTGTTGCCAGCCCTCCAGGCTCGTAGCGCCAGAGGCGTGCTTGAACAATTACTGCGGGCTGCAGCGCAGAAGCATGAAAAGCATCAGAGGTGCCAACAATGGTGGCACGGACAGCACCATGTGCTAATCATGCAGACCATTCCCTTCCGTGCCACAGCTGGTCAGGTGCAGCTGCAGCGACCGTCGCTAAACTGTCTCTGGCTCCTGCCCCACCGCCATTGTCGCTAGCTGCAGATGCACGATGACAGCCAAGCCATCTGTTGCAGTGCCTGCACAGCTTTTCCTGCCACAATCAGTGCTTAAGTCCACCAAGGGGCCTCATCGGTACGGAAGTCAGTCTCAGTCCTGTGACACACCACAGCACAGAAGCTCCTCAGTGAGCAGTTGTGCATGTCACTATTTGAAACCTGTTCAATGCGTTCACATGCCATCACATGCACAGGATTCAGTGCCTCTGAAGGACTGTGCCATGACAGCTTGTGACACATGCACAGCTAGTAGATACAACAGCAGGCAGTGATTGATCAGGTCGAGTCTGAGTGACTTGTGGGCTCACCAGGGGCTGAACAGCACAGTGTCATCAGCAGCAATGTCAGCGTGTGCCAGGGCCAGAGACTGCAGTGACAGCAGCAGCGGACATTGTCAGCATGTGAATGGTCACAGCAGGTGTCTGCATGTACATACTCATTACTGCATCTTGTCACAGCGCTGCAACAGCTGCTAGTAGCTGTACAGCACCATCGCCCCTCAAAAGCGTACATGCTGCACGCTTGTGTGTTTCTTTCAACGCTTACCATCACTGATCATCAATGCTGCACGTTGAATCAACAACAAGTAAGCTCTCAACTGTGCAGAGTCAACACATGAGTCTCTTGACTGTCCATGTCACTCACCAGAGGAGCAGGGCCGCGGACCTTCTTGCCAGTAGAGTCGTACTGGGATCCGTGGCAAGGGCACTTGAACTTGTTCTCAGCCTGCACCATTGCAACATTCCTGAAGTCAGCATGACCTGGTACTGTCGCGACACCAGTGCTATGTTGCCGCAAACGAACTCAGCAACAACTTGCAACAGCAAGTTGATGCCTTCAAGTCAAACATTGACCAATGCTCAACGCGGATGAGGCCTGCTTGTACCCTGATCGGCTGCCAGGAACCTGGTGCACATGATGCACAACAGTGACAGTGTGAATGCACTGCAGGTACTTACGCTGACCCAAGGAACCACACAACCCAAATGTGTGCACACAGCGTTCAGACCGTACTTCTCAAGCTGACCATCTTGGTTCACAATCAGGTATGTGGGGTCACCCTGAATGAAAGCAGTAGCACAATGCGATGAGCTGTGGCAAGCCGTGAGGTGACTATGCCTGGACATCTATCACACATCGCCCCCTGATACTGCTTTCAAGGGGCACGTTGAAAGCCACTAGCCCATTCATACTAACAGATACATATACTTCGGTGAAACTCCCTCGTAATCAGTCATTTCTGCTGCTCAGTATGTCAGCTGTTGCTATTGAGCAGCTAGCAGCTGCCCGGAAGAGTTTGACACAGTCGTGTTTCGGCCTGTCGTTCCAGCTGGCACATACAGCCAAGGCACGCACCTTCAGACCCTGTGTGAGGGAGCGGTCACCCTTTGTGTGGCTTGCCAGCCATGCGTTGGACTTCACATCGTTACCCAAAGCGTCCTTGGCTGCCTGACCGCCACCAGCACCACCAGAGCTGCAATGACAGACAAGCCAGCATATACATGTCAGTTGTGTTTCAGCTTCGCTGCCACTGGACAGCTGGCTTTACTGCACTGTTGCATGCATCATTTAGAAGCTTGCTGCACCGCGACAGCTGTCAGTGATGGGACTGATGTCCTGAGCAAAGCTTGGCTGTGTCTGGTGCATTAATGCAGCTGGTCTCAGCTGCCTCTTGTCCAAGGCTGGAGTGTACCCTTCAAGGAGTTGTGTTGACCTTAAAGGGATCCCTAAGGCTTGAAACCCCCTTAGGAGATCAGCACAACCCCTCAAAGGGCACACTCATCCCCCAAGCAAGAGGCAGCTGAGACTAGCTGCATTGACAAGCCTATACCCTGTCCAGTATGCCTTGGACTACTGTTCTGCAGAGCGATGCTGCAAGGACTGCTGCTACTGCTCCAATGACACAGACTTCAGGAGTGCCAGATGGATGACTCGAACAATTGATGGCACTAAGGGCTGAAGACGCGGGGTTGCATGAATGAGCTGCAGTTGCTGGCCGGTCTGCCAAAAACATACCCCTTGGGCACGAAGAACAGTGCATAGGGTCCAGCCAGACCAGCAACTGGCAGAGCTGCACCGCCCAGCAAGATGAGGTTCATGATGTTACGCTTGTTCATGTCTGCATGGCAAAAACACGCAGGGAAGATGCTGTTGATTGCGTTGCCTAGGCTTGAGGGAGGCAAGTAACCAGCTGAGACTGACTGGCAAAGACGGGTCTCTGTGAGCTGCTACTAGCACTACTTCACGCCTGTGTCAATGAATCTATGCTCTGACTCTATTGAGAGCTGCCGAGTACTCGAAACCGGCTGCAGAGATATGGCCTTGTTTGTGATCGATTGTCTGCTAGTCACGCTGATGTGCTGGTACATTCGCCATTTGCAGGCTTAAGGAGGACGAAGTAAAGATAGCGTACGATATTATGTTGCTGAAACCCCCATGCGCACACTGCTGCAAAGACTGGTTATCAACTTGCTCGGGTGATGTTTGCACTCGCTTCGCTGGTTGTTGCGTCATCTGCCATGAATTGAGCAGCGAGAACGGAATTGCACTCACCAGGAACCTCAGAGGCCACTGCGGCAGCCTGCACGCGCAGTGGTGCCCTGGCCACCCTGCGGGTGGCCTGGGCAGCTGGTGCCTTGAAGGCAACGCGGTTTGAACCAAGTGCCAGTGCCATTGTGCTAATTGGCTATGAAGGTACAGAGCGCACGGTGGCCAAGCGGTGTATAAACTGGCGCAGCGAGTCCACCGCTATAGCGCAGGTTTAGCACCCTTGATCTTGTGACCTAGAAGGCCGCGGTGCACTTAAAAGACCAATAACCAGGAAACCAGGTATACAGAACGTGTGGGAATCAGAGCTGGTTTGCAGGGGTCCACGTGGGTTATCTTCTTGACGACAATGCACCTCTAAAGTTGTAAGATGTGGGATTAATTGCCGCTGCGCGTATCTAATGAGGCATTTATTTTATACAGGTTCTATAGTGTGCTTAGCAGTTGAGGAAACAGCAGTATCTGTTGACGGCAAAGTGACCACAGGGATTACCACCCGATTGGTCAGGCTTCGCTATTCAGCGTGTACACGTCACGTGAACTGATACACGTCACGTACGTATGGAAGCCTAGATTTACATCAGGCTTTCTGGCAAGTAGGGTATGAGACTGACAGCTGTCTGAGGCAGTCAGCAGCTTCAGTCTGCAGGCTGGCCCAGCTGGCCAGTCGCAAAACACTGCCCCGTCCTCTGATTTGTTTACTGCAGCCCACGCCAAACCCCACCTCACCTGGCAGAGGTGAACCGTCTGCCAGTTGCACCCTGAACTGCACCGGGCTGCCTCACCAGTCTGGCAGGTGGACTCATCAGGACAGGCATGCACAGCCCACAGAACTTGAGGACTGCACGATTCTCCCAATCATTCACCCACAAGGCAGCACGTGGTCCCTGCCCTGACCTGTCAGGACACCCCTCAGTCTTCCACAGTACCCACAGAGTGATTCACGAGCATACAAAAATCAGCGCCTGGCGTCACCACACGCATTTGCCATAGCATTCAACTTGCTGCATGGCTCGATTTCTTCATCACAGCAGGGCATGCAGTTCACTAGGCTGAGATGTAGGCAGGCCAAACATTCACCTCACAATCAACCGCCAGAACTTCTGAGCTTGATAGATACATTGCATCTGTACATGGCAACACGCCATGGTGGTCTACTAGCAGTTTAAAGGATTTCAAATGCCGCAGGCTGCTGCTCCAGGTATTGAGTGGATACTGGCAGGCCCTCTGTCACACATGCAGATGCTACTAGCAGTGCTGTCACCGCATGCAAGAGATGCAGGGTCTGCTGTTGTTGGAGGTTGTTGCTGTGGTGGCTGTCTGCTGCTTGAGGCATATACCTGATGATGCATCATGGCACCAGGTACCAGATGCAAGTCAGAGCTCCCTTGCCATTGGCATGACTGCTGTTGTTGCTGCTGCTGTTCCTGCTGCTGTTGAGGACCCCTCAAGTTCTCGGAGAAGTTCCTGCTGAACTGATTGCCACTGCAGGAGGTCTTGCCTGCATTGGAGGAGCGGCAAAGGTTGCTAGTGGTGCTGTCTGCTGCAAGGGCTGCTCGGCCGGAAAGGGTGATTACTACCGTAGTAATTAGTGACTAATGCTGACCGCTGAATACAGCTTGCTTATGATTGAAGTGTAGCTACTCACCAAAAGGCAGCAGGGACACATTCCACAAACGCAGTACGCCACAATATGGTACTACCATAGTATCCGGGTCAAGAGCATTGTGGCTTATGTTTCTGTGCTGCTTAGATGGCATGCCAACTTCTGTGTATACTGAATGTACCTAGTTCCACTACAGCATCTGCATTGTATCATATCATATGATCATCAGTGATGATCCATGCCAATGACTTCTGCATTGCACAATGCAGAAACGCCAGCAAAACCAAACTATGGAGACCGGGTCCTGGCATGTGATGACAGTGACTCAGGTGTCGGTGTGCGTTCTGCGATCCTCAAGTGCTGAAAGCAGCTGCTGCTTCGCATGTGCTGTTGCCTCCTCAGAGGTCATACATATGCAGAACATTTTCAGCAATGCCAATTTAGCCTCGCCACATGCAGCACCCAGTAGTCCGTGATCGGTGGTAAAACATACACACCGTGCACGTCTCCTGATGTGTGCAAACCACATCTTGACAGTAACCTCATCTGAAAGCGCGCTCAGGCTGAGCAGCAGCAGCAGCACTTGCCTAGATGGCACCGGAAAAGGCAGTGACACCGTCAGAAAGTAAGCTGAATGTAACAGTTGCTTGATGGGACTGCGAATGAGGCTAGGACGCTTCAGCAGGAAGTCTGTCAGTTGCAGGGCGTTTCCCGCTTCAGGTGTCGGACACCGTCATTGTGAATGTTGTTGCTAATGTTCATCAAACGTGTTGAGCAGAAATTTGTGAGTACTTGAGGTCCTGAAGTCCTCTGATGTGTTGATGAGCCGAAAGGAACGTTGACCCGTTGCTCGTGAGCACGAGGCAACTCGCTTACGTATCTGCTAATAATGGGTATGCCTAGTGGACCAACCGTGCTACCTTTTAAGGCCGAGAAGCTGAGGTACTTGCCTCTGCGCAGCACACTGCATGTTGCTGCTGGCATATGAGGCAGAACTAAGCGCAGGGTGTCCGTTTGCAGCTTCTCGCTGTCTCACAAAGATGATGCAGTTCCAACCGCAAATGTGGAGCTTGCTTGCGTATGCTTTGGTGGGTATGCAGCTCGCAAGGCTCTGACATCTGTACATCAACTCTGGAATGTCCTCAGCGTTCTCGACAAGGAATGTTAGACTCGGTACCTTGATTTAAATCACCCTCAGAAATGTTGCTTGTACCCCATGTAGACCGAGAGGGCCAAGTGCTTGACTACATACAGTTCAACAGGAAAGCAGCATTCAACAGCTCCCTGAAGCACTCCAGCTGTTCTTACCTTCCTCCACATGATGCGGTGCCAGCAGATGAAGCTATTCATATGTATCCCTTCAATTTATCTCCACAGTGTGAGGTGGGCCAGTGACCTTGCAACATACCGTAGCTTCGAGCAATGGCACAGGGTTGGCCTTGAGCTCAAGCACATGTTTATGATCATAACTTTATAGTTTCGCTCCCGGCCCAGGCACATGGCAAGTAGCAATTGCTCCAGATATGTGTTTGACATGCATGCAGGCGTTGCTGTTGCTGGCATCCGCCCCTAAGAGCCCTCTGCAGCGCAATGATCTAGGATACAGCAGCAAGCTGCAGTTCAAAGTGCATGCCCGAGAAGCCGGCAAGGAGCAGCTGCAGATGCTTGATGTGGACCTCAGCTTGTTGGTAGGGCATCCAGCAGCAACCGGGGCTCTGAGCAATGGCCATCAGACGATGGTGATTGCTGGTGTTTATACTGTAAGTTCCCCGAGCGACTGAGTTTACTGTGGCTGGAGTAGACACTGCAGACGGTCACAGGCTGATGATGTATGCATAATAATACACCATACAATACTATCACAGGCGCTTAGGCAGATTGATTGCCAGTGGCAGCATCCCAATCCACACCCCAAAGGCATAACCATATGACCGTCCTGCAACATGACGCTCAGAGAGATTTCATAACCGCAGACAAGAGTGGTTATATGGGCGCTGCTGACCTGCCGTATCTCCTTTAATGATGCAGACTCCTCAAGGCTGGACTCTGAGTTTTGATTGCAGCACATTCCCAGAAGACTCCTGGGGCTTGCTGCTGCCTCAGCTCCGGAACGTCCTGCAGCGCTGGCCGACCCTGTCTGCAGCAGTCAATGCGCGCAAGCAGCCTCCACAGACAGTGATCTGCAGCAGAAAGGGGCAGGATGAGCCTGTGCAGGACTTGGTCAAATATTTTTTCCCGCCAACTGCTGCAGCAGGGGCTGCTAACAATGACGGATCAGCAGCGTTAGAAGATGGCACACAGCAAGATAGCAATGCAGCAGAGGGTCAGCAGGTTGGAGCTGAGACAGCAACGGCGGCAGGACCGCCAGCAACCGTAGCAGCGCCAGTGAGTGTAGATAAGCTGGTGCTTGAGTTGGGATGGGAGGTGTTCAGGCCCAAGGCTTCTGAGGAAGAGGATGAGGAGCCACCTGTGGTGGACTTTTCCCTCACACTGTACAATCTGCAGGTATGCTGCCAGATGAAGCACTGGCAATTGAATAGGATTATCATTACATCATAACTTCCAGCCAGCTCATCAGTGTTAATCACTTGTAGCAACCTCAATCTCAGATTGCATGATGAATGTTGGTGCTTGACGTGAGGATAAGCGCAATGCCATGCAGCAAATTTGTACATCTGCCATCTCTCTTTTCGTCATACTCCAAGTTGTCACCGTGACAGCAGTACTTGCCAGTTGCAGATGCACTCAAATGTATATGCAGCTAGCTGCTCTCAACAGTCCTAGGCCTACAGTACTGTCACATGGCGTGTCTTTCGTGTTCAAGTTCAAGTTTCCAGTGGATCTGATTCACTGGATTTAGGGCGCGGGGCCGATGGCAGAACTGCTATTCAGTAGGCTGCAGATTACTGATTATTATCATGTCTCTCTTGGTGATGATATGCTGACAGGGCGAAGAGGTGGCTACCATAAACCCTGACAGCACCGAGTGTGAGGGTGTGCTGGTAGATGAAGAGGCGCCTGAGGAGCAGGAGGAGCCAGAGACCGCAGTAGGCGCTGTTGCAGAAGATGAGCAGGTAAGGGGGCAGGGGCAGGGGCCAGTGTACATGCTGCCCTGTGAAGGCAGTTTGCAGAGCCTTCCAAGTAGCATGCATCGGCTCAAAGTGCATTGGATACATCACTCAACTCATAACCATTCCGGTATAGCATATACGGTATAGCATGAAAGCCTTTCCGGTATAGCATGAAGCTGGCACCTGCTTCTGCATGTTTTGCACTTGTACTTACAGGAGCCTGCAGCACCAGCAGCTGATGGCAAAGATGATGCTGAAGATGGAGACGATGAGGAAGGGGAATATGAACAGGTGGAGGAGGAAGAAAGTGAAGAAGTGAAGGCAGCAAAAGCGCTGGCAGCAGCTGAGGCTGCCGCGGCAGCAGCACAGCAGGCAGCAGCAAACCAGAGGCCGCTTGCAGCAAGGTTTCCGCTGAAGCGCAAGGTATGCTGGTTGAGAGAAAGCGTCTGATTCGTGTCTGCTGCCACTGAGCTCTGCATATCGGATGTGTGAAAATACTATAGGATCGATAACAGAAAGCTCTTGTTGGAACAGAGTAATCATACATACCATACATACAATCTGGCTCCTGAGGGGCACCCCGTAGGAGCCAACAAACTCGCTCATGGGGTAGTCATGCCTCTGTAAGTTGCACATGGGCTCTTTCACCACCGAAAATGGGTTCCTCCACGTACACCCACACATGCAACTAAGACGCATGTTGCAGGATACTTTAGCTGATTAGCATCAAAATTCCGAGCCAAGCAACTGCCGCAGCAGGCTACAGACCTCGTACTAGGGCCTACTACGGCAGCAGGACAGCATCAAGTGAATCAGGGCTTTGCTGCATGACACACCAAGGAAGCGGCATTACAGTTGCTGTTGTCAAACAGCCATAGGTTGAAACTTTCAGAGCAGATAGACATGCTGTGCCTTGTGGCATCAAGGGTTGTTTTCAAGACTCAATTAATATCTCACACCATACCATGCAATGGCCCCAGGTTCAACCTTGTGCCATCACTTTGGGAACTAAACGTTTAAAATCACTCCACAGCAGTGATACATTGACAATAACACCGGCTCATGCTGTGATTGCTGTGCTCTTGCAGGTGCACCTGGCTCTTTCTGAATTGCCACCTGGCACACGTGCGCTGCTCCTCAGCATGTCACAGTTTGGTGGTGGCGGCTTCAAGAATGTGAAGAGCCTGCATGCCAGGCTGGTGCTGGAGGATGAGCAGCAGCAGCAGGAGGACACAGCAGCAGATGGCGATGCAGAAGAGGAGGAAGAGGATGTGAAACCAAAGAAGCAGATTCCTAAGCAACCTGCAAGGTGGGTGCCTACTGATCATCAATTCAGGCCTTACACAGCCTTGCCAAGGGCAATGAGGCTCTCAGAGGCATTGGCAATGTGCCTGGGAAGTGTGGGAGGTTTACTGAGGCTTACACACCACCCAGACACATTCAAAATCTCATTGCCCTACCAGGGCAGACTGAGCTGAAGCTTGTAGTTGCTTGCCTTGGTTCAAGGAGTGGTTTGTGCCCGGACCTGACCGGGGTGACCAATGCCCTGCAGCACTCACTCAGTGGGCCAACAGTAGCAGCGCTCTGGATCTTGCTGGTGGGTTGTACAGCTGGCTGCTGCCTCTGCCGCTGCTGCAGGGTCCTGGTGCACTACCGATTTGACAGCGTGCAGGGTGCAGATGTCAACCTGAGCCAGATCTTGATGCTCAAGATCTACAAGGAGTACCCAGACTCGGCCTTTGCCATCTGGCAGCAGCAGCAGGTGCCTGATGTTGCAACACTGCTAGGAGGGGCAGCAGCAGCACGTCAGGAAGCTGCTGCTGCTGTTACTGGCAGCAGTGAGAATGCTAAGGAGGTTTTGAAGGATATCCTGGCCAGGAGAAAGCAGGTAATCAGGGGATATGCTTGCTTACTGCTGTCAGTGAGGCTCCCTTCCCATCAGCCATACCATATGCATTGAATGCACAGCAATAATACCGTATGGGTCCCGGGACGACCCTCATAATGAGTGTACTGCATACTTGCGATGAACAATTGAGCCCCCCTTGATGTTGGGCCGTCAATCAGTACTACAACTTGCGCAGTGCATATAACATATGACATTATGCAAGTGGAATTTGGATAGTATCTACATGCCAGGCGCCTGTGCAGCTGAGCCGCTGATGTAGGATGATGAGGCCTGGAAAAACTTTGTCTGGCAGACCAATCAATTGAACTTAAGGCTTCAGTCGCTGGATTAACTGCCTGGCAGGCAGGCTGTTCTGCACAACAGTCGTCAACTCACACTGGACAGATCTTTCCTCCAGCTGTGAGGTAATGATGAAGCTGCTGCTGCTGCTGCTGCTGCTGGTGTCCTGCAGCTTGAAAAGGAACTGGCTGATCTGCGTGCCAGGAATGAGGAGGAGGGCATAGAGGAAGATGAGGAGGGAGAGCCAGACCTGAGACTGGTGAGACAGGCAGGAGACAGGCTCAGAGCAGATGATTGTTGTGGCATAAGCTACCTCAGCCTAGTAGACATGAAACTGATATGAGACTGGTGAGACAGGCAGGAGACGTCATGAGCAGGGCTCAGAGCAGATGATTGTTATTGCATAAGCTACACCAGCCTAGTAGCAGATCATCATGGGCCAGAGTCTGTCTACCTGGTGGCACCAGATCTGCAGTGCCAAAGAGGCGATTATGGTCTGCATGTAACAGAGCCGCTCTCAGTGAGGGTCTTGACACATTCTGCAGGGTAAGGGTGTGTGGCGTGTGCGGGTTTTGGGTATCACCGCCGGAGGAGATGGCCCAGAAGCTGTGGCAGACATGACAAGCAACCTGCTGGCATATGACGGTGAGTGGGGGAATAATTAATTAATCATAATTCCCCCCATGAGCGACTATGTTGGCTCCTCCGGGGCGCCCCTCTGGGGCCAGGTTGTATGGTATGGTATGGTATGGTATGGTATGGTATAATTATTGTACATATTATCATACTTACTACTTATTATAATACTTACTAATCATATATTTTTTTATTTGATAATGTTATAATACTTCTCAGAAGCGTAGTATAGGCTCTGGCAGGGCCTGTCATCATTTGAAGGGTTGCGCCCATTTTCATGGAGACCGCCCAGAACATTTTTCTATCATAGCCAGCCTTGATATGACTGTGTGACGGCCACAGTGCTGGTGTGGTGCCCCGTCAGCACAGCAATTGCTGCATTGACTCTGTTGTCGCTCCAGCACTGCTTTAAAACGCTCAGCCGGTGCCGCACAAGCGGCTTTTGTCATTAGCAACAGTCTGACCCTCCAAAGGTGTTGCCCAGTGGGATGTGGAATCATCTGATGACCTTCAGGATCACTACAGTGACTGCATACACTGTGTACACATAGTAGGTATTACAGTTGCAAGTCGCAACTGTTGCATAGGTTGCCAATCAAGCAACCGTTGTGACATCTTGCAGGTGCTCTTGATGCTGCCGGCTCAAGACACTGCAGTGCAGCCAAGGTTGCCTTCCCCAATAGGGACACCTACTTTGGTGGCTATGATGCGGATGCAAAGTCGGGCCTAGGGCTGTACGTGTTTGCCAATGGTGGTGGTTACATTGGGCAGTACCAAGCAGGCAAGAGGCAGGGGGAGGGTCTGATGCTGCTGCCGGATGGCGGCTTGTACAAAGGGGGCTTTGCAGCTGACAGATTCGAGGGCCAGGTGACAAGTGGTCGTGTGCTGCGGCGTTTTGGAAAGGACCTTGGCATCTGCTTGCTTGTTGCTGCTGCTCAACCGTGCATGTGACGGATACAGGCTGCCACCATGTTGGTTTGCAAGTGGGGGTCTCTCTTGAGCTGTTGGCTGTGTTGTATGCCATGCCACTGGACAGTAGAGTGGTCTGTCCACTGTCATCCAGTGGCAAGACAACGGTTCCAAACCGGATGGCATCCGTTGTGCTTTGTGGTCATCTGTGCATTGGGCCTTTCCTGGCAGGGCACATATTTGTACCCAGACAACAGCTACTACACAGGCTCCTGGCAGGCCGGCAAGAAGCATGGCCAGGGCACCTACTGGGACACTGCTGGTGGCTGCTTGAGGGGCGAGTGGGCAACAGGATCATTGAAGGGGCAAGGTCAGTATGATCAACCAGACTACCACTTTGAGGGGACGTTTGCCAAGGGAATACCAGCAGGTGAGCACTCCAGGCCCCCCTTGCAAAGTGCCATGATTTGGCCTATCTGCAGGAATGGCCAAACTTAGTGGGTGAACAGCCCAGAGTCAGACTGCAATAAGCATTGAATGCTTATTGCAGTCTGACTGGATGCAGTCAGTGACCCCTGCAGCATGTAACAATAGCAGGGTTTGCCCATCTGTTTTCAGCATTACAAACGTTGACAACTATTTAAAAAGGGCTCAGAAGCCACTGGTGCTTGTTTCCCTAATGCATCATACCGCAGGGCCTTGCACATTCACTGTCTCGGCTTTCAGGGCAGTTGACCTGCCTCAGCCAGCAGCTAGTTTCATCATTGACCCATATGGCCCAACACTCTGTGGAGAGGGACGCTATGCAGTACCATCAGGTGTGATGCTGATAACACATTCAATGGGCCAAATCGCATCATTGAACGCAGCTGCAATGTCGAAACTTTCTATAAAGGCTTTATACTGGCATGGAGCTGCATTGCATGTAGCCCTTGAATGCATTCATGTGCCTTTGATAGCACTCACCCCCTTGTACAGTTGGCAAAGCAGGTACCACAGCAGCAGCTTGGCTGTTCACATCACGGCATGATCACAGGCCGCAGTGTGCCTGCATGCTCAGTAAGCAATATATTATCATAGTGTGCAGTGCTGTAACAATCTAGAAGGCTAGCAAGACTGTCTGATACAAGTACTTTACAGGGCCACAGCCTGGCTGCCTGGCAGGCATGTTGTTCTGTACACAAAGTAGTTTATTGGCACTGGCACTCACTTGAAGGTCAACACTTCATTCCTTTTGTCCGTTCATCTTTGAAACCTCTGACAATGTCCACTAGATGATTTGTTGTGGTGCCTTGTCATGCTCATGCCGGGCCGCAAAGGTTTGCACCGGACAACAGCCCACAGGACTGAGCCTACAGTGTAGGCAACCCAGAATGGCTTGAAGCTGTCTTACAAGGAGACAGTGTAGCAGCAGCCTGCTGCTGCAAGGCACATGACTAATTAAGCGGCTTATCTCCTTTTGCCAGCTGGTCCACCCACTCCCAGGCATCGCAGCTATTTCATGGAATTTATCAATGGCGCACTGCAGCAGCAGTAGCTCATGCTGCTGTTGAATATAATACCTCTGCAGGCTCACAGATTGCTTTTTGCTTGACCTGCAGGTGCTGCTGATGAGCCAGAGCCAACCGGTGATGACAAGAATGAGCCAGCAGAGCAAGACCCAGACAAGCCAGGCATGCCTGAGTATCCAAAGTATGAGGGGCTGAGTTACGAGTCAGGCAGCAGCTTGCCATGCAGCAAGCCTGATGTACCCTTTCCACCTCCAGCTGCAGCAGTAGCAGCCATCTAGATCTGAGCAGCAACCGTCATGGACTGCTTTCTGGATTGCGATCAAGTGGAATGTGATCGTCACACAGTACTACTGTGTGTGTAGTGCAAGTCATACAGCTGTCACAGCTGGGAAGGAAGGATGGAAAGGGCTGTTCCGGCCGTTAGTCATAGCTATCTGTCACAGCTTATTGGCAGATTCGTTGCAGATCAAGGGCATGTCTGTTAATCATGGAAGGCATTCAATGTCATTACCAGTTCAGATAGGTATAAGCAGCTGGCTGTACTCTTAAAATGCCCTTTTCGTCGTTGAAGACAATGGTGACACCGTGTCACCTCAGTGAAAGAAATTGAGCCATGCAGCCAATCAGAATGCTATGACCATTGCGCTGACATGCGTTGGGCGTGTAAACTGTGCCACGCACTGCGTTGTGCCAGCTATAGCATGACGGTCAATCTGGTCGCCTCCTGAGGTGATCACACCCTGCAGATCCGCGGCAGTTCACGCGCTGCCAGCCAGTACCTTGATCAGAATCCTACGGGATAATCCCGGATGTTGAACAATCATTGTTCTCAGAGACATCCGTACTACTAGTAGTACTGCAGCACTGCCGTGCAGTTAACTGCACGTCAGATGCAACGTTGCATCTGACGCCGCTGAGGTCGGAGATCACAGCTGCCCGCCAGGATCAATTCTTCCTCAGGCATGGAACTTCCAACCGGGTTTGGAGGTTCTCTTTTCAGTTTCAGTCGTGGACTCTGCCAGATAGCACCATTTGTGTAGCCCGTGCCACCATACTACTAGTAGTACATAGTATGTACTTCAAGTACCTTACGGTAAGGCTCATGTAAGTAGCACACTTCGATGAAGTGTAGGCCGAGCCAGCAGCTGGCTCACTGGCATGTGGATTCCATCTAATCATTAGATGGTTGAACCGTGGCCGAGCGTCACTGACCACAAAATGAGCCCGCACTGACTGTGAAATGCAACACAGGTCTGTCAGTAGTTGTTCAGTGACTGAACTACTGGCACTGCCAGTGCCAGTATAAGGGAGGCTCCCTTACAATGTGATCAGCAAACCATCATTGTGGCACAGTGTGAGACTCAATGCTACCTGGTATGGTCGGCATGACACACAATAATCATGGCTGCCAGTCACATGCAGTGCATGTGTGCTGAAGCAATGAAACAGTGGCCTTGCTGGTGCACGCACTGTTGCGCTCTGATGATCCTACGATTTCTCTGCGGTCAGCTGTGGCTCAAACAGCTATGCTGCAGCATGGTAATCACGGCATGACTGCTCAGCAGCCCATCTGGAATGGTCATCACTGAGCAACTGACGAGACTCTGTTGCTGAGTCTGCAGGGTGCCACTGCAAAAGCACAACCGTTTCCTTTGTTCCACTGTGAAATGAGTAAGCATATGTCACATATATATGCTTGCTCATGACGGTCACTCACTTCACACTCACTTCGAATCAAAGGAAAAGTAGCCAATTCCTCAAACAAGCTCAAGCCTGAAGGTGCTGAGGCTTAGAACCACATTTTAGACTGCATACCGTATGCAGAGTTGGTGGCTCTCCCTCAGTCGCAGACTGCTGCCTCTGCAGATCTGCAGAATTGTGCTGCAAGGCTGACCACCACTGGCCCAGGTTACCGGGTTAAGGTGCAATAACCACAGCGTCCACACCATCTCCACTCAAAAGTTGATGCCATGCACTGACCGTACCAAGAAATACATGGTGCAATCAATTGTGCAGTGCTCATGTGCACTCGCATCATCAACAATAGTGCAATGACAGGCAGCTGCGACTGTGGCAAGCTTCAAGCCACAACTCAGGTGCATCGGCTACTTCATAGCATGCACCATTCATACGCTGCTGGTGTATCAAACTGTGACAGTCTGCAATGACTTGCAGACATTCACGGACCAACGACCGTGATCATTCACACGTGTACACTGTGAAGCGTTCACCTTCCCACTGGACAAATGACGCCGTATGACCACCAATGATAGGGGCCAGATGATGTGTGGTCTGCAGGACGCAAGGTCCAACATCATACACCAGGGCAAGCACAGCCCTGTAATGGTAATTCCAATTCAAACTTGGGGTTTAAAGCCACCTTCACCAGCACACCCCTGTCAATGAATGATTCCACAGACTATGGGCACATCAAGGCTGGTGTAAGTATGTGTGTGCATCACCTGCTAACCATAGCATCGAAACATCTCGGTGCTGTGCTCTCACAGACATAATCATCGCATGCAGTTCTCGCATATTTATACAAGCCACTCACAAAACTGACAGTACATGCAACAAAAACATGTCGCAGATATCATGTTGATCGTGCTGTGTGTATGCATTGGGTAGCCAAGCACGCACAAGCACACAAGCAAGGCACAACCGCCCTTGTGCACACAAACTACAAGAGTGTGGGGCAGCAAACAGGGGCCCCATACACCCCTCCACACTGTGGACTTGCAAATTATGCCAGGCCAACAGGCTCAAAAGATGGATAGTCCTCAAGATTCCCTCGGATCTCCTGCTCGTAAAATACTCAATACCTTGCTTATCAAAAGCCCAAAGAGCAACATGTAGCATGTTGTGATGGTTCTACCAAACACTGCTGCAAAACATATCATAGAATAAATTATATCATGATCCGCCTGACGCTCGTATACAGTCAGCCCTGGCCCACAGGACTCGACTTGCTGCAGCCACTCTCAAGATTGCTGCCAGGAGTCTTAGATTGTGATGATGCTATACCATACTCCTGCAGCCCCCACTCTTGCTGTTCAAGGGCTTCCACTTGGTGACTTGAATTTCCAGTCACTGGTGGTCACCACCTGGTTCAGTTGTCGCTTCTCGCCCTAGCTAGGCCAGGCTCTGTATTATTGTGGTCACTTCTGGTCCCACCAGCAATGGGCTCTGGATCCCCCACCAGGGGTCCCATCCCCAGTAGTCAGTTGCCGCGCATGTGCTCATACAGAGCACGAGTGAAGGTCTCGGAGAAGCTGGAGCCAGTCCTCAGCCTACAGTCAGTGGGGGAAAGGGAAGTGACATTGTGAGCAGCAGATGGCAGGCAGGTAGACTGTGCAGCATGCACTTGGAGCAATCAGATAGAAGAACACAGAAATACATTGACTGATGGAGGGTCCAGAATATTTTGTCACATTCTGTCCTCAATTGAGGAGCAATGAACATGGCTGGCTTTGCAAGATGTGTAGAGGTGAACGTAGGGACAATGCACAGCCTGTTCTGTGCCAGCAGCTGACATGCACATTCACGCCAGCATGTCTCTATATGCGTAGAGCAGCAAGGTATAACGCCGCATGAAGCATAGTGAGGAGCTGCTACAGCGCTTTGAGTGCAGCAGTGCACCACTACTGTTGTGTGTTTGATACGAGTGCACAGGCCATGGCTAACAGTCCGTGTTCTACCAAATAATGCCCACACTCTTTGCGTAACCACGTTTTGGTATTCGCACCTCGGCGTGCCCTCTGCACTGTCAACCGACCACGACCTTTCCACCATCGGTGGTGCCTGCTTGGGCACCTTCAGCTGGGGCATGTCCAGAACATCTGACTCAACACCAGAGCAGAAGTCATTGAAGCTGGGAACGTGTGGCATCTTGCTGCCAGAGCGCTTGAGGTCACGACCTGCTTCCATGTTGGCGAACTTTCTGCGATGAACAAAACAGAATTTCAGCTTCAGGGTCATGCAGGCCATACAGTTAACGGCGTAAAACGTTCTGTCAACAAATGAAACCAATGAGCAGCATTTCCACGAGATCGCCAGCACGCACGTTCTCCGCTATGGCTGGACTTCAGCAACTGCCATGGCATAAATGCGCTGCCGTGATTGCTGCAAACTCTGCAACGCATCACGTTTTCACCTACCTGCTGCTCAGCGAAACCTGGAACAGCCGAGAAACTCTGAAGCTGCTGTGTGTGCTTGTGTCGGAAATTGTTCGACAGGTTGCCAGTATCTGGAAGGCGCAGACTGCACAACAGACACGATCGTGTGATGGCGAGCACATTAACTGTGGCCTACAGCCCTCGGACCCTAACATCGGTGTATGTTGGTTAGGACGAACTCCAGAGACCTTTCGGGAGCCTTTCGCATTCTGAGCATCATAGCTCTTAGGAATGTGGTCCTTTCGTATTTGAAAAGGAAACATAGCCTTTCAAGGCAGGGCTGGGCTCTACAGGCGCATTCCCAGCCTTGTCCGTGTAAGCACTTGAGTAGGTCAACTGCGAACTTGGACCGAATCGTGCGATCACAGCATTTTGGCATGTAGTTACAGCTCAACAGCAACTTTAGATTCATCAGGTACATCCTATTCATCTGCCAGTGGGTCTCATGCCACGGAGCATCTGTTCAGCTGTTGGCTACGGTACCAGTGACAAGTTCAAACGTTGAACAGCTTGAAGCTGGTTGGCGGGAGGGATCACTCCAAGATGTTTGTTTCTACGAGTAACTAATCTATGCCAAGTGTTGATAGTGCCATTGAAAGGCCCAGCATCCTGCTGCCAGCAGCGACTTCTGAAGGAGGTCCAAGCAGGGGACCTCAGCCTCGTGATGGCCCATCGATGATATCATCAGATGCAACAGAGATAGAGCCATGCAACATTGGATGAGCTGGCGAGTAAGCATATGATCAGTCTCACCATGGCGCAGCACTTCCGGGTCGCTGATAGCCGCATGATCACCGCATGCGGTGAGAAGGCCTTGGAGTGCGACAGCAAAACATGAATGCGATTCACAAGCCTCACATCCATTGTTGCAACAATGAAGCATCAAGTGCTGCATGGGCCATGCACGGCCAAGCGGCCATATGGCCATTGACATTGCGCTAGCCCAGCGTTGAAGAGCTACCGAGTGCACAGGGTGCTGCACCGCAGTGCAGTGCAGCCACCAAGTATGGCTGAAGTTCACTAACTGCATCAAGGGTGAAGCAAGCACAGGCATGCTCGTCCCTGTGTACTGCTGACTGACCATGCACAGCATGCTTGGATGTCATATTGACTGGTTCAACGTGCAGAGGTCAACATCTTTTGTTCTGTCACCAACCCAACAAATGCCATCAGTAGCACTGCCTTGGAAACAAACAACAAGAAACTGTGCACTGCACTATAATGCTGCCCCCATGGATGTGCTGCACTTGGCATGCCACATGCAACCGGCAATGGCACAGCACCAAGTTTGGGTCATGAACCCAATTTTTGATGAAATTCATCATGAGTGTTGACTGTGCAGATGCAACTGCTGCCAGGCTCGCTGGCATCATCCAGGCATGCTGCTTGACATGATCAGGGTATAACTACTAGGCTAGGGCCCTAGAAGTGGCACAACCCAAGAACCATGCGTATGCACCAGGGTCTGCCTCTCACAAAACCCTCGCGCTGCTGCAACACTGGCAGGTCACACCAGAAATCTTCAAGCTCTCTCATCCTGCACTGCCCTTTGCATCAGCTGCTTTACTGCTGGCCTCCAAGCTCAAGCGAGCCCAGCCTGGTAGCCCCAGTCTCACCTAAAAGCCCACCTTTTTTGAAGAATGCACTACCATTTGTCATCAACAAACATCCTGCATCTGCCCAAATAATATATGCCATTGCTGCTGCAGCCCACAGCTGAAAGCCTTATCACTTAGGTCAACAGATACCAACATCCTGCATCCATAATCTCAAGCTGCAACAGCCTCTGCCTCTTCAGGTTCTGGCATGTCAACCCATCTGCCGTTATCCTTGATCAGCTGAACCAGTGCATCACATGCCTGCAGCAGCAGCAGCAGCAGAAGAAGAAGAAGAAGAAGAAGAAGCAGCAGCAGCAGAAGAAGAAGAAGAAGCAGCAGCAGCAGCAGCAGCAGCAGAAGCAGCAGCAGCAGCAGCAGCAGCAGCAGAAAAAGAAGCAGCAGCAAAAGAAGCAGAAGCTCAGTGAGCATCGTTGTCAAGCAAACTAACTACTATCTACCACAAGTCTGTTTGGCTATTGCCAACGCCTGGATGTCTCTCAACCATGTGCTGATTGAAGATAACAGACTGCGAACAGACTTAACAGCTGAACGGGATTCTACTTTCTCACAGAAGGATGTTATAGCTGAAGCAGATCCTGCACAGCTGGGCCTGAAAGCGCAGTGCCACTGCTATGGCAAACCCAAAGCTTGCTTGAACAGCGCTGACGCCTGTCATGATCAACTTGTCCATGCGACTCAGTATTTTGATTTTCAACACATGACATGTTAGTAACACAACACATGACATATTTGTAACACAAACCACTCACCCCTTCCATTGGAATGCCACGCTGCACGACTTCCTTTCCAACATAGAGGTCAATCTTGCCAGGGGCTCCACCGACATAGCCAAAGTCGGCATCTGCCATTTCTCCTGGGCCGTTCACAATGCAACCCATCACAGCGATAGCCACACCTGCAGCGGCAGCAGCAAGGCATGCCATTGCAGTGAGAATCTGCAGTTGCCACCTCCAGCTGCTTCCAAAAATACTGAAGAAGAAATTACTCAATGTGAAAACAGATCCACCATGCAGAAAAGAAAGGGCAGGAAATCTCGAGCTCTATCTCAGTAGCACCAAGAACACTGGAGTCCAATGGGAGTCCTATTTTGATCATGCACAGGTTCACATACTGTTGAATCAGTGAGAAGCGCCAGGCTGATTGATCAGCATAATAATAATAATAATAATAATAATAATAATAATAATAATAATAATAATAATAATAATAATAATAATAATAATAATAATAATAATAATAACAATAACAATAACAATAACAATAACAATAACAATAACAATAATAATAATAATAACAATAATACAATAATAATGATAACAATGATAACAATGATAACAATGATAACAATGATAACAATGATAACAATAATAATAATAATGATAGTTATGATAATAAAAGTATTTTCTTACACATAACTTGTTATCGAAAAATAATAATGGCAGTACAATAGTGTACCTGGCAAGTGTCCAGTCTTCTGCCTGATCTGGTCTGTTACTTCCTGGAGGTCAAACAGTGTGCGTCCACAGCTGGGGCAGCTGACATACTCGGTCTTTGTGTTACGCATGCGGGAGCCCTGCACACAGTCACAGAAACGGAGGCATCAAACATCAAAAATGTGATATCACACTCATCATTCAATAGTAAATTCAGGACACTGATCAGACTGATCAACAGAAGGTTCCCTGACTGCTGTGTCTGACTGAATGGGCCCAGCTTGCCCACAACCAGAATACAACAACCAGCAAATCCTTCAAGGTAGTGCTTGTGGCAACTTGAGAGGTGTACACATGTGCAGCAGGGCTCACATGATCATCAGTGAGACCACATGCATTGGCAACGCTAAAAGCAGCAATAAAAGCAGCGTTGCCAATGCATATGGTCTCACATGCATCGGCAATGCTGCTTTCTTCTCTGTTGCAATGACAGGTGTAACGTAACTAGGTACCACCTGAGCGTAAAACTACCCAAAGTGTAAAACGGTTTGCAGTAGATGATTTGTGGCTTGAAGACCTCTTTCCTAGCTTACAATTCTTGTCATTCCTCCATCACAGCAAGTCAGAGCTTTGCGGGTTTTTCCTGAGAAGTGGACGGCTTTTCTATCAACTAGTTGCTGGGCAGATCTTGCAGCGGAGACCTGCTGGCACCTAACAGGACTGCACCTACCTGCAAGAGACCAAAGCTAGTAGTGCGAAGGAAGTCCAAATCTTCTCCCTCAACCTCAATCATTGCGCCGTCACCCAAGCCGTCCACCAGCAGTCCGCCCACCCAGCTGCCGGTCTTGATCACAATCTCATCGCGTGCTGCGCCGGCTGCAAAGCGGATGTGGTGCACGACCGGGATGTCGCTGCCGGCGCGCTTGATGGCGTCAAACACCCGGCGACTGGCGTGGATGCGGGAGACGCCGTCTGGGATATCAACAAGCGCCACTACTGCGTCTACGCTGCTGATTGCTGCTAGCTGCTCATCTGTTTCGCTGCCGTCTAGAGACAGTGCCAGGCGTGCAGCACCAGCAGGGACCTTACCACCTGAACATTGTCAAGGAGCAGCAGCAGCAGCAGCAGCAGCAGCAGCAGCAGCAGCAATACACATATATGTGTCATTCATAATTCCAGCGTAATGCTTCAATGCACTGATTCATGTTGGGTGTCACTATTCCAAACAAATCCATGTCCACTTGCAAGCTCATCAGCCAAAACCAAGTTTGCTTGGCATCAGCTCGTGCAGTCAGCAAAGCTGGTGAGGCTGGAGCTTCAATGCAGCTGCTGCAAGTGTGCCCCTGAGGGCTGTCGCGGCATTAGCTTCACATAGCTGCAAGGAAGACTGTGAAGTTCTCTGGTCTTTGAGACGGGTAGGTCAAACTCTGCTCTTTAAGAAGGGTAGGTCAAGGATGAGACATCCACCAACCAGGGATTCCATTTATTCCATTGTTTTCCTTTTTTCCCCACACAAGCCTGTTGTAGCGGGGAAGGTGGCTATTAATCTGGTATCTGTAAGACATGTGCTTGTTCTAGGCCTTGATGGCAGCCAAATGGAGCAACCAGATTAATAGCCACCTTCCCCACTTGGCTGCCATCAAGGCGTAGAACAAGCACATGTCTTACAGATACCAGATTGGTAGCCACCTTCCCCGCTACCCCAGGAGCCCCGCGGGTGAGCTGGACTCAATGAAGCAGCAGGAAAGGTGGCTACCAACTCCGGCACTCTCCATGAAAAAAACGACCGAGCAGCCAGCAACATGACCCAGTAAGAGGGTCTGTTGTGCAGCGCAACACAAAGGGAGTACAAGAGGTGGATACTGACCTAGTGCCCACGTCCTGTACTCCTTTGGTGTTGCACTGCACAATACATTACAAGTTGTTATATCAAGGGAAAGCAGCTGCAGGGAGCCAACTGATGCCTCTTAACGCATATATCATACATCATATCAGAAATATTTGTATGTATATCAAAACCCACCTGCTGCAAGTGCGTCCTTGAGTGTCATGACAGCTACGCCACCAGGCAGAGGCTTCGCTGCCAGCTCAGCAGCAGGTGTCAGCACATGGACGCCAACCTCCTGAAGGCGCCTCAGTGCACGGCGGCCCTCAGCATCATCAACAGCAGGTAACTGCAGAAAGCCACAGACAAGGAGTTAAAGGTTTTGGGTAAATACATAACTCTGCCAGCATGCTGTTGCTGGCAGCCCTGAGTTTCTCCTGTTGAAGCTGCATCTCCATATGGAGTTGTGTGATAGATACCAATTGCACTTTTCTTCAGGATACTAAGGCACATGCAAACTGTGACTCAGGTGGAGCAGGGACAGAAGGGTTGCCTGATGTGTGCTGTAAGAACAGGACTAGAGATACTGCTGTGGAGAAAAGAACAATGAAACAAGATGCAAAATTGCGTGCTGTGTGCTATCAGGAAAGGGCAGCAGCAACAGCAGCGTGTAGGAGGAGACACCCGTAAGATGGCAGACCCACGCAACACAGCCAGCTGCCAGGAGGCAGTCAAACAGCAGCCTAGACAGTGGACGCAGCCACAATGACCGCTGAGATCAATACTGCCCATGCTCAACGAGGGCTGGCAAGCTTTGCTGGCTGCAGAGGCCCGCAACAATAGTCAGCGGCCTGGAAGCCCAGATCATAACTATGAGACTTATCACAAATCAGATTGATATAATATAATATGATTATTATCACAAATCAGATTAATATGATATTATATGATTATTATATGATATACAGCAGACAATCCAAAATGTCAATAATTTTGAATACAATATATCATACACGGGCAAAATTTTTGTACATTACAGTACACTGTGCAGGCATCATCAGATTTTATAATGTCATATGTATAGAATGCCAAGCTCCACCAGTCACTGACCTGCCTCATGAAGATGCTGTCACTTGTAGCAATGTCTTTGAAGGGCATGCCCACCACCAACTTAGCCCCCAGCTTGCGGTATAGCTGCTCTGGCTGTTGCAATGCTGAAAGACTCACAGCGCTGAACACGGTGCCATCCCTGTACAGTACAGGCCAGCAGCAGTCGCAAGAGATTGCAGAGAAGGCTTTCCAGCGATGCGCTTTGATGTCTGCATTGCATGCTCGAGGGCGTGGCACAGCCCAGCATGGCAATAGGCTGTAGATGTGGCGACTGAGCAATACATTGGGCAAATGCCGCTTCAGCAACACGCCTGGCTGTGCACGTGGCCATTGGGCTACTTGCTGTAACAGTGTCCATATGCCTTGTTTAAACTCAAATGCACAAAGGCACATCTGCACAACATGAAGACCGTCTGCAAACTCCTGAAGCACCAGAGGCAGCACCAGAGCTGACAAGCAAGCAGCACATCAAGCAATGCCATATCTATCTGCCACCTAGCATGAAGCATGGCACCACCTAGGGAACAGCCACTGCCTGGCACTCATCAATCTTTGCACGAAGGGCGGCCGAGTTCATGCCACACCATGGAACCTATATCCTCAGAGGTGGGTGACCTCCTGGGAGCCAGCAGAGAAGCTCATCATGGTGAGATGCCCACCTGTGCAGCAGTGACCTGAAGTCGAGCTCGTCTTCCTCCTTCTGTAGAGGCAGGGCTCCTACTCGCCGGCTGAAAGTGTGAGTGTCGCGAGTGTTCTCCTCAAACTGAGAGATGCCCCAGCCCTGTGGCAGATGAAAAGACAGCAGCAGCAGCAGCAGCAGCAGCAGCACGTGATTTACGCTTGTGCGAGCAAGCCCCTGAATGAAGTTGGATTGTTATTAGGTTGTTGATGCTTGTGCTTTACAATGCTGCAGCCATGGACTATTGAGGACGGCCCAGTTTGCCACGGTGGGGTGTGAAATCAAAGCATACTGGCAATACTGTGCAGGACACACAATAGATAACACATGAACTGATCACAAGGTGCGCCAGACCAGCACCACACACAGTGCGTGACTGCAGAGCATTCCTGCACAAGCAACCATCAGAAAATTTCAAAAACAATCAAGGAAACTCACTGCGCAAAGCCACAACAGAAGCCTTGTGATCTAAACCTGCATAGCATAAGTACCGCCGATGTGCTGCATACCTGTTTCAGATAACTGATACAGGTATGCAGCAGTAGCATGGGCTCCAGCATACAGCCATAATGATCATGCAGCAATGCTATGCTGATGAAAGCCCCACCTCACGGCAAGCTGTCTCTCCCAGAGTAGCCAGCCTCTTGCACGGGTCAATCTCGTACTCAGGGTCTTCTGTGAGGCTGACTCGGATGGTATCACCCAGGCCGTCCATCAGCAGCGCACCAATACCAATGGCAGATTTCATGCGGCCATCCTCGCCTTCTCCAGCCTCTGTGAATCGATACCAAGTTTAGTAAGAACAAAATCAACTTAGTTGCTATGAAAAGGTGACATTTCCTCTAAGGACAGATATGCAGTGATGTTTGAAAGATGCGGCGTGGTTTAAATTACTCAGCTCTTCTGCATGCCAGTCGCTGAGTTCATCACAGAGATTCTCCCCTGATGCAAAGACCCCTCTCTCATGCAGTGTGTATGTCCAGACGGTGTCTGTTCTTTTGCTCCTCAGAAAGCTTGCGTGCAAAAGCAACACACAGCGGTTTCCACAAGTACTACAGGCCCAGTTTCTACGACTACTACAGGCCCCTTTTTGACACACCAGTGACACCCAGATGTAGAGGGTAATCCCATCCCTTTTGGTACATTTCCTCCGCCAGCAGCCTGTATGCCTGCACCATCACCAGTGGGTTGCTGGCCTTCATACTGAATACAAAGTTGTGGTAGTCGTGCTTGCGGCAGATGTCTGCAAACTCAAAGGCAGACTCCACCATACCCCTGCAGAGACACAGAGATGGCGCTGGGTGACATTTGAGACCTGAACGGGTGGGGCTGAAGAATTCCAAATCACATCAAGGCACAGCAGCGCCAGTCAGGAACATATTTACCTCTTTGCCTCTGCAGCATTTATATTGAAACCGACTTGTGCTGCTCTTAAAGGATATTTGTTTCCATTGCCTCATATGCAATGACACTAGCAAGACATGGCATGTTCACAGGGCAGGAAACTACTGCTGATGTAACTTGCAGACCAGGCTTGACTGTTTTCTGTATGAGCAGCTCAAGTTGCCACAGCGGCCCAGAACAGCACGGCAGCAGGCATCTGCAATGACTCAATATGGTGATGAAAACAGGTAATTCTGCTCAGCACATGCTCTGCTGTTCCTGCTACTAATTTGCTGATTTTGCTGCTGCTTTGCTGAATGTGTGTCCTGCAAAGCTGCATAGATTCTCAGCTACTTCTTCCTCTGCAACACAACACTTCAGTGACCTGCTACATCTCTCCTCTGAAAAAAAAATTGACAGAAAGATACGACGACAGAAAGATACGTTGCCAGAAAGATACATCAAATGAAGCAGGAGCTCTTTCCTGCAGCTGCTTAACCTGCCTGGGTGTGTCCCCGTAGTAGCTCAGGATACGAGCACTCAAGCTGCCGTGGTTGGTGCCAATGCGCATTGCACGGCCAAGTTCTTTGCACTTCAAAACCTGCAAAGCAGAAGCAGCACAGACAGGCCATGGCCATGACGAAACAACTTACCTTGCTATGATTTCTGGCGGATCAGCAGCATGTCTGAACCATGCTGCAGCACAAATGATGCATCTGCCAGGTGAGTACTGTGCAGTACCCGGCATTGCTGACTGTACAACTCTCTCACCACTGTCAGGGCATGCGGCTTTGCAAAGCAGCAAATTAAGTTTGCACAGCAGCAAAGGGCTGACAGCGGGAAAGTGTTTTCACAGCTGCAACAGCCACAGCGGCTGGCTGCTCACCAATGGTGTGAAGACCTCCTCAATGTGCTCCCTCTCAGCTGAAAACTGGGCTGGATCGTCATAGTTGATCTCCTCAAAGGTCTTGCGGCCGTCAGCAAAGTTGCCAGGGTTGATACGGATCTGCCACAGCAACAGAAGGTGGGAAGGCTTGCTGGCATGTCTCGCTCATAAGTGAGTATGAAAAATGCTTGAATTGCAGCGGTGGTGGCAAGCATACATAATGCAGTGCAGGCTCACCAACCGGCACAGCAGAATAACATTTTTCACCTGCAGAAGCAAGCTGCACTGTGGGAGCGGAGAGAGGCCTCCCAAGTATTTTCCAGGTATGCTGAATGTGGTGATTTACTTTTTCATTCCGAATTAGGCTTTTTGTGCGAAGTTGCTGGCTGCATATGCACATCTTCTTGAGCACATATGCCCAATCCATGAAGTCCCGCAATGCGGTAGCCAGCTGCAGCACATGTGTTAGCTGACAATCTGCTTTATGGACTTACAGCTGACTGTCAGTTGTGCAGTATCTGGCATGTACTCTGCTTGAGTGATTAGATACATCAAGCAACAACAATCATGTGGCCTTGAACATAGCCTGCTTACCTTCTCAAAAGCGTCTGCCACCATCATTGCTACTGTTGGCTGGAAGTGGATATCAGCAACAAGGGGAACAACATATCTGCTCATGGTGTTTGAGTTCCAACAGCAGACAAGCACAACAGCAGCCGGTGATGACGTTGGTGACAACAGCAGGATGGCCAAAACAGCCGACAACAGCAAGGTGCATGTGGATTGCTGCATCTGGCGGGCTGAGCTTACAGCCTGTCACTGTGGTCGGTTGCCGCTGCTGCTATTTCGTTCTGGGATGTACTCGTGTCCTTGAGCTTGAAAACATCAATGGTCATCAGACAATGAGCAATGTATGCAGTGCAGCTGACACAATGCATTGGCAGTTTGCTCTGCTCTGCTGACGCAGTGCTTGTCCATGGATGAACATCTCCAACACCAATGCCATCACAACGCATTGTGTGACAGAGCTGTGTTCCATCTGGATTAGTTTGTTGGAGGTGACACGTCCTAAGCACCTGTCTTTGAAGAGCTGTTCCCTGATTTTCATGCATGCTTCAGCCTCCTTCCTGCCTTGTACTGTGATACGAACAATATCTGCACCAGCATCTGCGCACTTTTTGACCTGCAAGCAGTCAAGGAGAGAGTTCACAACCCATGCCGACGGATGATGAATGCAAACAGTGCTAGCTGAACAATACAGGTGCAACTGCAGGGTAAGGCCCTAGCTGTTACACTGGAGATTTCCCAGCTGTGAAACAAACAGCTGCTGTGGTACACCATAGAGGTGAAGAGCTGGAAAGAGGCTCAACAAAACTACGTCACGGAGCGGGTATTGAAGGTTCCACAAGCAACAGCTGTCATGCACCCCGCCTCTGCTTCAACTGCTGATGATTGGCGCTGCAGGTTCCGTGGAGAGGGCTACGCATGCAGAAGCAAATCGTCAGCAGCTGAGGGGATTATGCAGCGACCAATACATAACGGCGTTTGAAGGCTTTCTTGTTGTTTATTGATGATGATTGCCACTACTTGAGCTGCAGAACTGCCAGTGCTATCAGACAACAGCAGGGAAGTGTCCAGCTGGTGTTGCTGTCTTCGGTGCACATGGGGCTGTGCGGCTGCAGCTACGTATAGATTGTATGTTACTGTCATGCTGTAAAGTTGCTGCCTGTTGCAGACCCGCGCACCTGATCCACTGTGGCCTGAACGTTGCGAGTGTCAGTGGTGGTCATAGTCTGAAGAGCAATCCTGTGTTCGCTGCCCACTTTCACTGGTCCAATCTGCACGTGGAACCGTTTATACATCATTTTATTTGACCGTTGCATGCAGCAGGCAGCTGTATGTATAGAAATTCGGAACCTACCGTGACTGTGCGAGTTGGGCGCCTGCGAGTCTGGTGGATTGACTCGCAATACTTTGGAATGACCAACTCAGGAGTAGGGACTATCAGTTCGGTAGCAGCAGCCTGCAGCAGGGGAATCACGTCGGTGATACTCTCTCAATCAGTCTACTTGCAGGCACTTGGGATCAACAGATTGCGGACCTGCATAGGGGTCTGCAGCCGTGCATTCTTCACAATTACTGGTAAGTTAGGCTGACGTCCATTGCTGGCAAGGGGCTGCGCCCTGCTGTTGCCGGCAACGCTTGTGCTACGCATGTTGGCACCCTTGACTGCTGCTACAAGCAGCGTATGTGTGCTGGGTGGCAAGACAAGTGGGCTTTAAGCCGTGCAAATGTTTCACTACGTTGATCTCGCAATTACGCACAGTTTGAGCCAATCGTCGGTAGATGTAACACAGTGCCTGAATGATGGCGAATGTCTTGCAAAACACGCCGCCTTGTTTTGCTGATTGCGTTTGAGCACAATACAGCCTTCTCGGAGGCTGCCCTTGATGGCACCTTACACATGCATGTTTGCCTCCAAACTAGCCGCCTGGTCGCTCCATGATCAGGCCAAAACTGGCCTATAAGATACTTTCTTGTGCCTTGTGTGGTGTCAGCCATCAGAAAGCCATGCATTGCCGGAAGCAGGGCCGAAACACCCACCCGGTCGGGAATACTTGTTCACACTGCGCTCCAACTGTAAATGATGGTGACCCAGCCTCCACATGGACAGAAAGGGATGAGCGCATCAAACCATTCAGATACCACAGGTGGGCTAGCTTAGCAATGCTGAATTAGCACCTGGATCAACAGCAGCTGGCCAGTGCTGCTTGCAAGCAATTGCAGCAATTCTGCGAGAATCAGCTGGTGGAGAGCTACTTCATGAGCTGTCAGTGACCATCTATGCATCATAATCGATATGCAATAACTGGCAGTCTGAGCAACACTTCAGCCTATAAGAAGCTCAGCTGCAGCAGCTTGCCCCAAAGTTTGCAGCTACAGAGCCCCTTCCAGGCTGGTTGCATCATGTTCAGTTACCACTATTGTTGCATATGGAGGGCGTCTTCTCCCACCCACCTTGGATTAGCTGCTTACGTACAAGCGCAATCAATCAAGGAGAGCAGAGGTGACAGCGACAACCCAGTAAATGCAGCAATGAATGCATTCATTGAGTATCTCGGCTCTGAGCCAATAGAGTCCCAAACACTTTGTTACCACTTTACCAATACCAATACAATTGGGGGACTCCAACCCCTCCCGGCACTAGCCAGCGTATGGCTCATGGGACGCATGGTACCCTTCACCTCAATCAAGAGAACGTGCGGCCTCTGACCACACGGTTACGGACCTCAGATCTAATAGCAGTCTACACCCCTGCGTAGGGGCCCCCCGCCAGGACTGGGTCTCCAGCCTATCGGGCGTTAAAGCGTGTTTATCCCCCTTGACAACATACAGGATATCAATTTCAGCTATTGCTGTTATGTATAGCAGGCTGCCAGTGGTACCAGGCTAACTTGCATTATGCACTGTACAAACTTTTCAGCCGCCTCCTTGAGGTTTGGGCCCAATTAACTCAGGAACCATTAGCCATCTGTTGCATGACAGCAACTTGCATAGCTCGGAGCTACAAGAGCCAAGAAGAAAAGAGGCATGCAGCAGGTTGAGATGGTAATGCAAGTTCGGTATAAACGTGAGGTAGACTCTCACGTTCTGAATACAGTTCGTCACATTTGAACTCAATGCGCATGGAGACTCAGATCAGAGCAACTGGGGTGAAGCCTAGCACACCTTGTGTGTTGAACATGCAACGCATCAATCTACCCACGATGACAATGTGTAAAAGAAATTGACAATGTGTGATGATGATACTGGCCATTAATCAGCACCAATGCAATGGTTGCAGAACTTTCTGTGGACTCCCCCGGGCAAAGGGCACCTAGCAGCTCACAAGCATCTCAAACCCTTCGCCAGTTACAGCTTGCAACCACAGGCGATTGCACGGCTGCAGCCGTATAAATTCCTTGAGAATGACAAAGATTCATTCTTACTGGTGTATAAGACCAAAACCAACGCACGCATTTGCACTGGGACTCTCACAAGGCAAAAGCCCCTGTTACAGTATGACATGGCTGCTATGGTTGGCCTAACCGCCTGAAACCCTCAGGCAGGCTGCAGCTGTACTAACATAGCTGGCTGATTATTGACCTAAAACTATCCATTTGTGGCACCACTGGTGTGTGTAACACTGGGGCCTTATTGATTTATGCACAATCTGACAAAGTGGGTAACACCAGTGGCCACAACCTCTGTCACTCTCAAGACTGCATGCAGGTCACCTTATTGAGTAACAGGTCGTTGAAAGTATGTTTGACTCGAGTTGAGCCGATCCACTTGAGGTACATGAAGACCATGCACTAAACTTGTACATATGTGAGCTCATTGACGTCATCATGCATGAGCTTGCAAGCTCAATTATTTTGCCTGAACTTCCGAAGTTGGCAGCATACAAAGCCCATACCAGGATGCATGCAACTGTCATAATTGGTAATGACTAGCCAAGGGCAACAGGGCACACTATACACAACAGACTGACTAAACGCTTTATTTTCCGACAAAGTTGATCACAGTAAGAAGCACCTGGACCACACAAACCAAGGCATGCTGGTCAGGACCCCTAAGTGCACAAGTTATTGGCCAGATCTCTGAATACTCCTGACTCATAAACAGCCCAAACAGCATCTTGGCAGTCACAGCTAGCTGCATCAGGCAGAACAGCACTGAAAGTTGTAACCTTGAACCCATCTGCCGTCAGCATAACTGTTCTGTCCAGCCCCTTCAGAAGCACACTTTGCCATTGCACATTTCCTGGACATGTTCCAGCTTTTCTTGTTGGTGGTGCACATGACAGCAGGAACTGCTGGTCAGCTGCCGGGTCTATGTTGGTGTCGATGATTCTCAGTGAGAATTTCACCAACTTTTTGTTGCTGCTGTCGCAGCTCATGACAGCCTTACCCAATGTCACCTGGGATGTACAACCTGTTGCATTGCTCAACAAAAGTGACATCTTTGCTGTAGCAGGTCCCTGATTATAGAGCCCAAAGACAGCCGAGCTGTTGCCACAGTCGCTGGATGTGGTACCAGGTAGATAATGGCTGAAGCATTTTGCTTGCCGCTGACCTACTCTGCGTTGCCTGGCGTAAATTCTGCCTTGCTTGCAGCACTGAACAAGCACACGTGTCGTGGCTGTACCTGTTATGGGTGCACAGCCCTCTAGCCTTGCTGACAGCACCAAGCTGAGGTCAAGAGCTGAAGGAGGCTTCAAGAAAGTCCCTTGGCATGATACTGTGGCTGTTCCGGGGATAACAAACATGCTTCCCACTATAGTCGAAGGGCCTGCAGCAGCAGCAGGGACATGACATGCTCAGCAGGCGCTTTCAGGTAGTGAGCTGAAGCTTGAAGTCAACTGGGTGTCTGGTATAGCTGATCAGCAGCGCATAAAACTGGTAGGAAGCCAGAGTTGCAAGCAGTGATTTCATCATAGCATAGAATGTGCAAGGTGTGCACACGGCACCAGGCCCACAGGTGCTTCTTGTACTTGCTGATTTTTGGACCCAGCCAGGATCATAAAGTGTCTGGCATTGCAGACAGTGGAATTATTCCACTGTGCAAGACACTTGACAATTGGGGTAGGGCAAGAAATCAACTTGAGTTTTAGTGGACCTCGCACCGGGAAGTATCTTGACTGTGCAGCTGGTGCCAGCAACACTGCTTGCCGCCGCTGTCAATCTTTGCTGTTGCAGTTGCTGACCGCCAAGGATAATCTTCCCAGCACTTGTACTTGCAGTCACATTGAAGCTGTAATCAACTGATACCGTTGTTGCATCAGAGCAGACGGAGGGTTGTGCCGGGCCCTGCTGCTGTATAGTAATCTGAGGGGTGTCTGCGACCGTGAAATTGGCACTTGCATATGCATCCATGCTCGGGCCGCTGCCACAGCTGAAAGAGGCCTTCAGCAGCACCTTGTAGAAAGAGTTGGTTGGATATGAACTGCCATCGTTCCTTGTGCAATTTACAAGAGCAGTTGAGTTTGACCCAGCTCCACCTGCTGCAGAAGGTCAACAGAAGAGCAGGTAGAACAAACAGAAAGCTCTTTTTGGACAGAATGATGACTTGTACACGATGAGGGAATTGCGGGCAAAACTGAGTAGCTTGTAACTGACAACATTCAGAAAGCACTACAAGCAGACCAATCGGGGTAGTACCCCCAAACAATGACTGGGAATGGCGTGTCATGCAACCTGTCCTGTGGCACAGCTGCAATATGGACAGTAGAATTCTGCAAGCGGCTGTGGAGGTGAAGCATCCTCATGCTCTTTGATGATGGTTTTTGATGAAAAGGCCAGATTGGACATTGCCGAAGTCCTTGACCTACTTGAGGACACCATGCAAGCCACATTTGGATCAGCAATTGGACTTCCCACTGTGTTCACTGCTGATGCCGAGAAACTGATGTTGGTGACGCCGCTTGAGGTCACATAGGGGAATCCAGCCATGATAACATTAGTGTTAGGGCAAAGGACTGTGGCACTTTGTGAGCTGTTAGTCTGGAACACCAGGGAGCAACCAGCTGCAGTCAACAGCAGGAATTGTGACAACAGTATCAGAGGTTCCTTGTGTAATGGGCTGCCTACAGTTTTTTTGTACATTTCTGCATACAATGCTGTGTTGATACCTGCTGAAAGTAGCCTCAGGACTACGACATGTAACCATAGGAGTAGCATATGGCATGGCGTGGCATGGCATGGCAATCTATTCAACCAGACTGCAGTAATTGCACTTGGAAACTCCTCAGAGGCATGGCGGGCTGAAGCTTCGCATTGTATTTGTTGCAGATGCTACTGCAGCTGCTTGTTAATCCACAGACAACTTACGTCCTGTCAGTGCTGCAGGTGTGGTCAGCGGTTGGCCATCAGCATCACTGGCACAGTCGACCAACGATGCTGGGATGGGAAACAGTGTGAAGGCAATACAGCACAGGCAAATCAGCACACAGCGGTCTGGTCGAACACCAGGGTAATGCAGCTGTCGCTGTCACTCCAACAACAGCAGATACCGGTTGTTCACACAGTTGATCGCTGGCAGTGCAAACAGCTGCGGATGCCTGCCCCTGACAGATGCAAGGCTGGAAATGCTGCAGGAAATGACAACAGTTATTGCTGACAGTATCACTTGCCCTGATGCTACCCTGGTACATACAATGAGTCAGTACTACTATAGTATCACCTTGACAGCATAGTGCCGCAACAAGCAGCAGAGCAGCTGTTCTGTGTTTCATTGGCTGCCAGTGACAGTTACGAGTGTTTAGGAACACTGCATAATTCTGATTGGCTTGATATGCGATGTAACGCCTGCAAACCGGAAAGCAATGAGCCTCTCAGTGAAGGATTGTGATCTAGGGTGTGACCCAGTGCTGCTCCGCGAGTGGCAGGCCAGCACTGGTGAGGACGGAGTGGCTTTAACCTCTAGCATCAATTCAGACAGTACCAATGTGCACACTGATCGGGCTGTTGTTATGCATAAGCCGCTTATGTAGTTCTGGCGAGAGCACTCATGGCGTCTTCCTCCACCTGTTATGTGGGCTAGCGTGCAGGCTCTGGCGCTTGCTGATATTCCAACATTACGTTTCAAGTATGTTGCGTGATTATAGAATGTCCGCTGCTAAATAGGGTGAGATCCAATGTGATATATCGTTGCCTCCCATTGCACCCACCTTTACATTATACGGTCCTCAGCTGCATGATCAGCATTGTATGCTACGTCTGTGCTCCTGTGCCTGTCAGCAAAGCCAAGTACTTCTCAGGACCAACGGCGAAAACCAACGAGTTGGTAGAGAGCAGTAACGGTTGATCGTACGAATAAGCAAAAGGAATAAGCAATATCGCAAGTTACACGTGGATTGCCGGACCAGAAGCAGGTGCCTGTATGCAGGGTCGACCCACTGCCCGTACAAAATCTTCAATGCCTATGAAGTGGGACTTCTTCAATTATGTGTCAAGTGCTGGGCCTTCTATGCAGGTCGCCTTTCAGTGTTGCACCGTGCGTTGGTATACAGGGCGGCGCTGACTTCAACGAAGGGGGCATTTGCAATTTTTTTACTTGAGCCCCTGGGTCGTGCGCCTCATTGCTGTCAGAGTTGCAAAACAAAAAATAGATAGGCCCTGCTTCACTGAGCAGGCAACATCATGCAAGCACAACTGACTTACACAGTACTTCAAGGTACACCTGCTATTGATGAGCACTGCTCATTTGGAAGCTTTTATGCACAAATGTGATATGGCCCATAGCGGCTACACTGATATTTTGATTTTCAGCATTTCTAGCGCACATATGGTCTTTTACCCCGCCTATGGTGAATACTCTTACAATGCGGTAGCAAGGCAGTGGAGCATGAGCCTCATGCTGCCAGCATCTGGCGGCCAGATCATGGTGTGCACAACGTGGCTGGGCTGCTGCTGCTGCCATCCCAGCAGAGGCAGTCAGCATAGTCCGAAAGCGCCACACAAAAACGACGCATCCGATGATCACTTACTTGAAACAAATGATAATAGAAAAGAACAAATAACATTCATGGATGAGCTGGCAAACAGTCTGATATGCATGGGCTCAGGTTCTCTTGCTCAGCCTCATGCACCTGCATGTTGATGCTTCACACAGGACAGTGGCCATTTGGACCAACAGTAGGGACCATTTTTTTCCCATTCGCCTCCATCCATGTGGAGTTAAACAAGCAGGTTGTGTACCGTGGTTGAGGATTTGCTCTGTGTCTGGCCAAGAACTCGCACAATAAGCATTCCCAGGATGTGTGCTGCAGTGACCATAGGTACCTGAACAAGGGACTTGGCTGATCATCAGGCTGCACAGCATGAAAGGCATACAACAGACAGACATGTGATCAAGATCAGCACTATGAAATCAAGAGCACATCAAGTGTGCACATTGCTGTCAAGTGAGCAGCACCTATGACATGGCTTGCATTTCCATGCTCCCTGCCAACCAAGTGACGGCAAGCCTTGCCACACCAAGTCACTTGTCCAAATCACCGATAACAACCTCAGTGCTTGTGCTTTTCAGTGATGTGATGGTGTGCTTCAGGCCTACCACCCGCATTCTAAGCTTGCTTTGCCCAGGGTTGGTTTGCAACATGGTTCCTTAAGATTATAAATACAGATAAATGTATCAAACAGCGAGATAGAGGAATAAACCACAGTAGCCATATACTGCAGTATGTAACTGGACTGAATAGAGCTTGCCTGTATGCAGGGTGCAATGTATATGCAGGGCAGGGTGTTGGCTTGCCAGCAGATCATGCTATAGATGCACAACACACCAGCAGGAACCTTTTGCAGGTTGAAGTTGGTCTTGCTTCTAGCACAGAAGGGAGTTTGAAGAATCATCCACACAAGCACACCAGGAACCAAGGTGGTCGTCACCAACCCACCTTTCTGTATTTCCATTGCAGCATGGCCTCATATCTTCTCTGATCATTGCCTATCTCATGCATCAACTGATCCAGCTCCTCTGGTGTTGACGCATTGCCACCACCCAATGGATCATATATTATGATGCTGTTGCGGTCCGGGATCATATTCAAAGCACTGGGTGCTCCCAGGTACACTGGTACACACCCAGCTATTAGGCCATCCCACAATTTCTCAGTGACATAATCCGGGCTCACACTGTTTTCCATAGTCACACAAAATTTGTACCTGCGATAGATAACAGCAATGCAATTTGGACATGTACAGCTCTGGGCAACACGCCAGGTCTGTAGGTGCCCATACACAGCATCTGGGTGCATATTGAATTGGGCTGAAAATTGAATTGGATTAAGACAATGTTGTTTGGGAGAATGCAAGGACAACTTTGCAGTCAATTGTGTCTTTATACGCTGCTCAATATGTTGTGAGCCAATTGGCTGCTCAGCTGGCCAGATCATGAAGGCAGGCAGCATACAGGCACCAAGAAACCCAAAACTTCTGCAAGTGCCATTGCAGACATGTCAAGGTGCTGTTGAGGATGCACAAAGCAGATGTCAGTCACCTCCTTTGCACGTCTGTCTTGCTTGGATTGCCTGCTGGCCACAGCATATTCCTGTCACAAGGGCCCAAGCTGTGCACAGGCACAGACCCATTGAGTTTCATCAGCTTATGTAGGATGTGCGACCGGCCGGATGCAGCTCCACAATTGCTGTTTATGTAGACGAGGGCATGCTGCTTCTGCTCAAACGGCAAAGGCTCTTTCTGCGATGCAGATGGTGCCACAGGCTTATTGCAGGAATGAAGGCTGCACTGTATATGCTGTGTCCTGGCAGAGCTAGGTCAACCCGTGACTGCTTTCTTGCACATTGCATGTAAATGGATCAACTTATACATACACATCGTTGGCAGACTCTGCAAAAGATGAGCCTACACCTACTGCAAACAAATTCTTCAACGTCTCCAAGCTGTACCAATGGACCACTTGTGAGCAGTGTCTGTATGTCATCTCAGCATCAAAGCCACACATGTATTTGGGGTTGTCCAAGTTGCTGTAATGCACAGGTGATTCAAGGCTCAGTGCCAGCCGCAGCTGATTAGGGAAGGCCTTGGGGCGAGGGACACCATGGAAACTGGGCACATGGTAGCCCAGTGCATCAGCTGTGTCAGCCTGGTCCTTTCAGGAAAAAACGCGAGGTCAATCACAGCAGCAGCAGCAGCTGGGACAACTTGCCGCAACAGCATGCAGTGCAAAGGCCTCCGCAACTTCACAGATACATGTTGCTTTCACAAAGGCAAGTCTGCTAAATACAGTCATGCTGAAGGAAGGTAACACGCAAAGTGGATTTTGAGCTTCAGCACCCTGCATGGACAGCGGTGATAACTTTTTTTTTATTCATTTTTTACCTGTTGTAAATGATTACTAGTTTCAAAAAATGGCAGGAGGGACTCTTGGGACAAACAACACAAGTGGCCATGCATGCGATGATGCATCAGCCTGTGTGATTGATGCAGCTATGCCTTGCACAATCCTCTTTAGACGACCAGCTGCAGTACCAGCGTGAACGCCCGTGGCAGTTCTGGAAGCAGCACTGCTTCACAAGATGATAGAGACAACATTCGGCCAGCCAGTGCATCCACTGCTCACCTGATTCTGTGTCACGTGGCAGTCCAGGGCAACGCCATCCACAGAGCAGTTTGCAATGTTTGAGGGAAAATAATCCAGAATGTTTGCAGTTTTTGAGGGGTAATACTCCGGGAAGAGCATAGTCATGATGATGATATTGATTGGTTTGGATGCAGCCTCCTTCAGTCGCTGCAAGTACCCGACGTCTAAAACCTGGTGGGACCCTGCTGCTATCTCACCAGCAGAGCTATCGCTGCCGGTGCTGCTGTTGTTGCCCGTATCATCCTGCCCTCTGTCCGGCTCCTTTTCATTGCTGCTGCTGTCCTTGCTGCTGTTGAGAGTGCTGATTATCTGATCGTCTCTGCTGTTGCTATTGCTGCTTCTGTCTGTACCAGTATTGCCACCAGATGCACCTATACCTGCAGCTGCTGTATGTTCGTCTTGCAAAGTGAACTCCCGCATTGCCGCTGTGCCCTTGGGCATCGCTAGCTCACTGCTCAACATGTGGAACTCATGTTTTGAATGGTCTTTGCTGCCAGAGTAAGTTACTAGAGGTGCTGTATAACCCCTGCAGCGTGTAGAAGGGTATCAGGCTTGCAATGATTCTAAGAACCAGCTAACTACAGGTTAGGATACCAGTCAGCAGCTACCTGTACACCAGTATCAATATATTACCTGCAACAGTAGCAAAGCTTTGCAGTGGTCTCCTACTGCCTGTGCAACATTAACTCATATGGGACCTCAAGCGGCAGCTAGTGGAATATACTGGACATGTATGAAGCATCCTTCACTGCTTTCGATGCTGCTGCAGCTGCTGTTGCTGAGAGACGGTTGTACATAGTCTGCTGTTGTCAGCTTGCAAGTCCTGCTCACCAGGGTAAAGTTTTCCCCAGAGTAGCTCCCGCCCAGAGCACTGCGGAAACAGCAGCAGCAACTGCTACAATACCAACTACATGTTCAGCTGAGTTTGGGAGCGCCTTATGGGCCTTGCGGTTTGTTTGCTGCTGTTTGGGTTGACTCAACTGGCGGTTGGTCTCATGAGTCATTTGAGCAGCCAAGATTGCCCCAGCTAGTAGCAGGTTAGCCCAAAGTGATCCATGGTGGTCCCATAGCAAGTAGTTGGTGGCTAGGCTGATGAGCTTGCTGCAGGAGGTCCCTGCAGCAAAACTTGTGGCTGTCTTTGCTGTTGCTTGAATCTCCCATCTAACGCAGCTCGCAAGAAATGATATGATGCACGAAAGAGCAAGCAGAAGACCAGACCATAGCGTGATTTGTGTCAGTTGAGTGATGTTTGACCAATCCAGGACCACAGTAAAGGTTAAGCAAGGCAGGCAACTGAGGAGACTCTCGATATAAACGTTCTCAAGATGGCTTAGCTTGACTGTGCGGCTGTGATCTGAGGAACAGAACGAATGGCACGTGTCGCCAAGAAAAAATAAGAACAGGCACATCAGACCCAAACCAGTGACTGATGCGAAAAGCAAGCTGCCAGCCCACGCTGAAAACAGCAATACCAGAGCACAAAAGAGCCAACTTGGGCGTGATCTGCCCAAGAACAACCATTCCGAGATGGCCACTGATATCTGCGTGCATGCACTGAAGGCAATCAGGCCGTCCACATTGACACCTTCTCTAAAGGCATACAAAGAAAAGAGAGCAACCAGAACAAAGGACCCAGCCAGCGGATCTGCTGCAGTTGTGACACCATCTTCCTTAAATCCTTCCTTATTCCCAAACCTGATTGAGGTACGGGCTAACGCTGCGCTGGTTGTCAGCTGCAGCAGGAGGATGACACTAGGGTAAGGGTAGATGGAAACGATGCTTTTGTCAAGCAAGACGAGTGTAGTCTGTAATAAACAAAACAACAACGCTCTGAAAGTGTTTTGTGCGAGCAACATGTGATCTCATGTACGATGCGATACTGATATATCGTAGCCCACTGGGCACGGGACTTTACGTCAAACTATATCAAACGATACAACGATTGTGTACACTAGTGATTGAAAGTCGAAGTTCCCATTGGCCCCAGGGGTGTAGCTGCTTAGCACGCCGATAACAACTCGCATACAGCCGTGCAACTCCACCAGGGTAATCAACCAAAACGAATTCCTTGCAAGCATGTTCTATGCAACAGCAGTGAGCTGGCAAGGCCCCTAGATTAGCATTTTCAACCTCCATTCGTTTGTTTAGTTGCACTGTGGTCATCACGGTCGGCCTTGTAGAGCCTATTGAGGCATCGTCAGTATATTGGAGTAACTCAGTTGATTTCTGGCTATGACCACCCGAATATCGCTTGGTCGGGGACCTAGAAGGCCCCACTATACCGGTACCGGTAGCTAATTAGCTAGTTACTTGTAGTACTACTAGTACAACTACTACGTGTATACAGTCAAGGCGTCTGCTGAGGTTGGATCGCGCAGCTTTGCTCTGGTAAAGATGAAGATTCAATTTACCAACACCAACACCAATACAATTTGGGGATTGGGGACTCCAACCCCTCCCGGCACTAGCCAGCGAGCCAGCGTATGGCTCATGGGACGCATGGTACCCTTCACTTCGATCGCGAGAACGTGCGGCACCTGACCACACGTTTACGGATCTCAGATCCAGTAGCAGTTTACCCCCCTGCGTAGGACAATTTGATAGATTCGCTCTGTCGTCACCCGAGCTGAGCCCCCTCTTTTCAAAAGAACCTTGAAGGTGCCACCATAGCATGCCTTATGCCGCATAAGCAGGTAGCCTACCTTCTTACAACAAGTACTTGTTGTAAGACTCTTCCTTCCTTGACCTCATGCGATTCTCGCACGGACAGCATAGCTCTGGGGGCAGCCTGGGCCACAAGCTAACATTATATGGTATTGTACTACAATAGTATGGTAACAATACATCATGCCCGCGCTATGACGGTTATCATAACCGTCAGGCTGCTGCACCATGCAATTGTGACAACTACAGCATCTGATATATCTTTATATAATGCACTGCATTTAGTCACTATAATATCACGGTGACCAACCAATAGGCTGCAAGCAACCTTTCTGTCCCAATGGCTGCCATCAGGGCTGCCACTGATAGCAATCACAACCAGACCCTGGTTCATCCCCTGACAACCAGACCCTCAGATTCCATAATCATGATAACCACCACCAGACCTCTCATGTGTTGGTCACTGCTAGTGGGCCCTGTGGGCCACATGCATGATAAAGTGGAGAATGCATTTCTGGCACTGCCTAAAGGTGACCTGCGGCCTGACCGTACAGTCCATCAGGGCGGCATGAGATAACATCCGAAATCTGCACAACCGGCCCAGACGGTCTGAGGACAGAAACAAAGGTCATGACAGCCAAGCCTCAGCAAGAGACGCCTCAGTGCTCCAAATAGTATGGTGACCAAGTATGTCATTATCAAGGGCCACTTGGCCGGAAAGGGTGACTACCACAACAACTACTGCCAAAGTGACTTCAAGCACATCGTCTCAGACAATCTAATACTATAGGATCAATGATCCTATATAGCATAAACGGGCCATGCTGACGCATGATGAAACATCCTAGTCATGAGGCCAACCAGACCCTGGTTCAGAAAATGTACACAGGGGCAACAAACAAAGCACAACACACATGATGTGAAGCTACATCGGCATCTTCTGTGTCATGTGTACACAATGTACAAGCGGACTATGCAGAGATAGTATGAGACACCTATGGCCACCTGGTGGCAATCAACATCACTTGCAGCGTATGCACGAGTTGTAAAGCCCATAAGGGAGACAATATGCAACTGAACAGCGCTGAATAGTCAACATTGATGGCTGGCACATTGGTAGTTCATCAACATTAACAGTGTTCAATATGCAAATGAGAAGCGCTGACTCAGCTGACTAGTGGTCGACATGCATGGCACACTGGTAGCTCTTCAGGTGTTAGCAGTGTCCGGCACTACTGGGTATGATTGACAACATCGTGCCGGGCCTGAGAATACTGGATTCAACAGTGAGATTTATGACAGCTGCTGCACAGGACCCTGGGACCCCCAGGCTGGCGAGATGCAGATTTTGACCAGACAGCATATACACTGTCCTGAACAACAAAGGCTGCCACTCAAACAAGTTCCTTTGCACCATTGATAACAAGTTCTTTCCTACCAAGCCAGGCAGCACCAACCAATGTTTCATGATGATCCCATCCCATGCCGGTTTCAGCCCCACAATGCAGCCAAAGGGTACGTTGGTAGCGTATATTCACAGGCATCAGACATCTTGTCCATGAATCTTGGGATAGGATGCTAATTTACCAGCATTCTGTGCCAACAATACCACCGTGACACCTCTAATTGCAGAGCTTCCCAGGCAGACCTGTATATACTCCTGATTCATACACAGCCCACACAGCGTCTTGGCAGTCACAGCTAGCCCCGGCAGGCAGAGCAGCACTGAAGGTTGTGACCTTAGTCCTGCCTGCAAGCCTTATTGTCCTGTCCTGTCCCTTTGTGAGCACACTTTGCCATTGCACATTTCCTGGACATGTTCCAGCCTTGATAGTTGGTTGTGTACATGACAGCAGGAACTGCTGATCAGCAGCCAGGTCCCTATTGTTGCTTTGCAGTTTGAAGTTTGCCAGCTTCTTGTTGCTGCTATCGCAGCTCATGACAGCTGTACCCACCGTCGCCCTTGTGGCGCATTTTGCTGTGCTGTTATCAAAAAATGAAAACCTCGCTGTCGCAGGTCCCTTATTGACAAGCCCAGAAACAGGTGAGCTGTTGCTGCAGTCGCTGGATGTGGTGCCAGGGAGATAATGGCTGAAGCACTTTGCATGGCGGTCGCCCACCTTCTGTTGCCTGGCGTAACTTCTGCCTCGCTTGCAGCAGACAACAGAGACTCGGGTCTTGGCAGTTCCTCTTGTGGCTCCGCAATTCTGTGTAGATGCTGCCAACACAAAGTTGATGTTCAGAGCTGAAGGGGCTTTGGGGAAAGCCCCCTTGCATGTTACTGTGGCGGTACCAGAGATGACAGACATGCTTCCCACTGTGGTTGGAGAGCCTGCAGCAGTGGCAACGACAAATAAATTCTCGGAAAGACCATCAAGGAGTCTTCGAGCTTGTTATTGTATTGAGGTCAAAGGTGGCTGTGGGAGATTGCACACATTCTTCAAATAATTATAGGCCTAGGGCGTCTGTAGTGGCTGATCAGGAGCCAGTTGGTTCATTGGTATGATGCCGGATCAGACTTCAAACAAGCATCAGGCGTCACTTGAAGCTTTGCAGAATCTCTGGTCACTTGGCAGTGAGGTTTGGTTGGAGTGTGATAATGAATGTAGTGTTGATCCATATACCCCATGAGCGACACTGTTGGCTCCTTCAATTTGCCCCTCCAGGACCAGGTGGTATGGTATGGTATGGTATGGTATGGCATGGTATGGTATGGTATGGTATGGTATGGTATGGTATGGTATGGTATGGTATGGTATGGTATGGTATGGTATGGTATGGTATGGTATGGTATGGTATGGTATGGTATGGTATGGTATGGTATGGTAT
>JABEVS010000857.1:0-10292 GCA_018290735.1 Coelastrella sp. MACC-549
GACCGTCCTCTTGCTTTGTGTGGCATTTGTGATGGCAATCAACATGTGCGTTTAGGCTCATCCCCCACACGCAATCAGAATGTCCCCTTTTGTGACACATTGTTGTGGCTCAGCAGGACCAATGAATTAGTACATATCTGCTCCATGCTGATCCTGCAAACACCTGTCTGATCATATTGTCCTGACTTGCAGTCAACCCATGCCTTCTACAAAATGAAAACATGTGCAACAACGAGTAAGTAACCGCGTACTGTCGAGGTGTAATTGTTTTTGTTTGTCAAGAACCCTTCTGAAGGTTTCAACGATGCACTACATCAAATCTGGGCATCCGCAACCCCTCATCTGCATTTGCATTGTACACCTGACCTTACAGCAGCCACTAGCGCTCCAGGTGTTGCAGCTGCATCAACATTGCGTCATAGCTATCTTGAGTCATGCCAACATCCTGTCCTTTGTACACCTAACAGGTTCTACCAGGTGTTTGGGAGGCTTGCTGCAGAGATAGCCACTGGCATATTGGGCACCAACGTCACCTGCCTGGTAAATGCCCAAAATAATCCGTGGATTGGTATCCCAGACTTTGAGTTCTTTGTTGAGAAGGTTGGCATGCAAGTTATCACCTTGGTTGGTGAGGGCAAGGTAAGGACAACAGCATCATGGTGAAACTAGCTCATATGTCGCGGACCTACTACAAACGCAGACCTGCACTGTAGCCTTGGTTGGATGCCACCAAGTGACAATAGTGGTGAGCGCTTGTGTGGCTTGTGCGTAAGCATTACCCAAAGCCGTCTATGAAGGGTATCATGTTCCCATATCTGGCATGGCTGTGAACCTTGCTATGTATCTTGCAGACGCCAGCAGTGATGTTATCAGCAGCAACCATCTTTGGAGCAGCATATGCGAACCCAACAGCACCTGAAAAGGATGCTACTGTTCTCCGTCAGCAAAAGTGTGTAGAGCAAGCTTGTAGCTACATGGTGCTGAGGGTGAGTTCACTTGCGGAAACTCTACTGGCAATGGGTTACTTGTGAGTGTGCATATACATATTCCAAAGCAGTTGATGCTTGCAACAACATGTTTATGCTATTACCATAAGTTCACTGCCCAATTTGTTTGCATATTGCCCAATCGGATCTCATGTTGCCCAATTGGATCTCATATTGTTGAAAGATAAGAGCATCAGGTCTGACTATTGACCTGCCTTCAGTTCTTGTTATTGGGTGCAGCAAGTATGCGACTCGTTCAAACTGTTATTGCATGCTTGACATTGTTAGCCAGTTTGTCCTGGTCTCCAGTCGTTCTACATGCATCTTTATGTGCAGAACTTGAGGTATGGGTTTCTGACCTTCCTCAACGGCACAATGTGCATCAAGCGGATTGGCGATCTGGAGTTTGCCGTGACTGACACATTCATGCCCACTTCTGAGGAGCCAACACTGCTTGAGATGCTCGTATGTGAGTGCTGCAAGCATAGAGCTGTTTGTTTGCCAAATGTGTTCCAAAGGCATCATATGGAGCGTGTGCATGAGTCTATGTTCGCTAGCACGCAGTGCCACTTTGAGAAGTGCCACTCTGAGGACAGGTTTGTCCAGATCGTTGCAAACAACCAATCAGCTTCCTTTATGTACTCAACCACCTTACACAGTTGTTGATGTGTACAGCCTGCGGATTGCATGCCCACTGCAGACATGTTGCTGAAGCAAGCTGAAGAAGGCCCATGGCAGCTCACTGATACAGAACTGCTTGCGCACCTGTTGCTAGAGGAGGAGGAGGAGGTGTTACAGGAGGAGGAGGAGCAGCAGCAGCAGCAGCAGCGGGTGGTCAAGCAGGTCACCCCTCAGCAGGAGCATAGACGGGTCAAGAAGCACAGAAAGCGTGACATTAAAGTGTCCAGGTACTCATTGGGATCAGGACAAGCGGGTCCAGTGTTGGCTGGCAGGTGGGTTTGCAAACAGCACAAAATGTAACGGGACGTTACTAGAAAGGATCGTGCTCAGGCCAGATGGCCGTGACAGCCGTGTCAGTGACACGAGCACCGCTGGTACTGGGTGACCAGCTAGAACTACGTGTGCCTTGAAGCGTAGGCGGAGTCTTAAAGTTCTCACTCAGGTGAATACACTCCTCAGGCTTATCCCTTGTGGATCAATCTTACTTTCACACGCTTCCATTGCGCATCCCGCTACACAAAATATGAAAGTATCATGAAGTTGATTCAATAAGTCAACAGTTTGTGGCGGCAGTCAGTGTGTAATGTTGCTTTCTATCTGCTTGCCAACCACAAAGCTGTTGCAACAATGGTATCAGTGCATGATTGTGTGATCAATGACTTCTTTTATTGCTTACCTACAATGTAAATGCCCATTCTTCAGGGTGTACGGGACGCTGGTGGCGCTGAAGGCTGCTGACATGCACAAGCAAGAGCCGCAAGTGACACAATTGGGACATGAGCTGGAGGTCCTAGGTAAGGAGACCGCACGTATCATTGCTTTCGGGCGATTTGGCATAACGACTGCAGCTGCCACATACGCATGTTCAGCAGGTATGCACTGATATTTGTAGTTGCAGGAAACCTTTACTGATAGCGCATGCTAGGTGCACTTGCAGATCATCTTGCTACTCTCCAAGGAAGTTGTGTCCCCCTCGTGGTTGAGTCAGGTATTGTGGAGGACTTGGATGTGTTCTTCATGGCCACCAGTATTGTGCAGGGCGAACACCCATCTAGCAGCACGTCTGCAGCATTGCCTGCGGCAATGGAGGTGAGCTATCAATATGCACCTTTGATAGACATGTCTGACAAGCATTCAGTGTTGTGCAATGTCATGACACATGTGCTATTAGGTTTCCTGTCTAGACCCAGCTGAGAAAGTAACATGGGAAAGTAACAGTTCAGTCTGGCACCTGGTTCTTGCCTTGCCGTTTGACACAACATTTCTCACTCATTCATGTTTGCACATTGTCCCTCATAGGCTCTGGCCCGCATTCATGACAAAGGAGTACTTCATGGGGATATTCGAGCGGAGAATATCCTTGTTTACCAAGAGTGTGGCACGTGGAAGGTGGGAACGGCTGTAATCCTATCAAGTTAACACAGCTGTGGTATGACTTGTGTGAGTCGAGTCATACTGGTGCAGAGCATATGGTCAAGTGATTTTAATCTGTCGACTCACCTATGCTTCCCCTTGGGGCTTACATGCTGTTGCGCAATGACGCGTTTACAGGCTTGCTTCTTGGATTTTGGGCTCAGCACTTTCAGCAGTGATCCAGTCAGCCAGACAGAGGAGATGCAAGAGTTGGGGTTGATGTTTCTGGGGTATGAAGGCAGCAGCATAGCTGGTAGGTGGGCGTCATTGGGGCATGTGGACGAGTCATCTCCTATGTTTTGCTGTTTGCTACATGCAGCAAGGACGTCAAGAAAATCATTTGCATGCCTTTTTGTATTTTGCCATCTGTCAAGGTGCCATCTGCGGTGTGAGGTTTGCCTGTATGACGTAAGCATCGCAGTCCAGACGTCACTTTTCATACACATTACATTTTGTGTTGGCATATTGCTCACCTGCATGTCTGTCTCTCTGCTCTCCACACTCCATCCCTATGCCATCCTTTTAACTACCAATCCAGGCATGGGTCTTGAAGGGCGTTACACACCCATGATGCGTGGCTCTCCACGTACAGCAGACTCCAACCGGCGACACATGCCTGCAATCAGCAGTGGTGTACGGGCAATCCTTCATGATGATGGTATGCTGCCAAGCAACAAACAATCAGAGTTGTCAGGCAGGCGTGGCAGCTTTGCTCAGGATCAGAACCCTGCACATGGCCCCCCTTCCTGTGCCCCGAGGCGTAGGGCAACTAACCCCCAAACAACAAGACGGCTGATGCTAGGTACCATTAACGGTTGTAGACACGCCTTCTCTCACAAATCCTGATTATGCACAGGGATGAGATGAGATGGAGCTGTGGGTCCCAAAGCGCAAGCCTACTCCTGGTGCTAATGGTGCAACGGTAACCGTGTTGCACCGTCCTGCAGCTACCAACGAAGAAGCATCCAGCACAGCAGTATTGAACTCGCCAAACACAGCTGATGGTCAAGCTCCTGCCAGCAGCAAGACACCAGAGTCAGCAGCTCTTGGTGCAGTGTTGTGCCCAGCGGCAGTAGAAGTAACAAAGAGCGCAGCAAGCGCGTGAGATTCAGAGAAGGTAAACAGCAGCTTGCAGATTTGCAGCATCAACAACAGTGCAGGCTTCAGCTTCTGCAGTCCCAGCCAACAGCATGCTCGCCGACGCATGCAGTGCTAGCAACCCCACCACATGCCCTGCTCCTGCTCCTGGTGCTGCTGAGCACAGCAGGCTCAGGTACGGCATGTCAAACCCTACAAGTGCTGATTGTGCTGCTGCATCACTTGAATTGAGGCCACAACAGAAGCAGGTCCAGTGAAATCATCGACAGCCCCTGCTACTGCAGCCAACATCCAACAGGCACAGAGCGGTCAACGTGGCGCCGTCAACGTGGTCATGGTGGTCATGGTGGTGGTTGTGGCCAACAAGTTAATTCTACACCACCAGCAGCAACGTCAGTTGCAATTCCACATGCATTGGCAACCACGATTGCGACAGTAGCTGTTGTTGATGGCGGCGAACTTGCTGGAGCGGCAGCTTTGTCAGACAGATATGTCGCAGGCTGGACGTGCAATTCAGCAGCAGGTTGGAAGCGACAAAGAGACCAACAACAGCAGCCAAGGCAGTACTACCATGGAGGTTGGGGCAGGGATAGGGGTAGTGAGTCCTCTGATATCCACAGCACTGCAGCAACAATGTCAGTTTGAGTCATGTGGCACCCCAAAGCAGAACCATCAGCAGATGTAGCCACAGGCCTCCAATCTTCTTGCATCTGTGTTTTTGGCGCTACAGCTGCGACATCAAGCAGCAACAGCAGCAACGGCATTGGCACTGGCACAGCGTTGAACAAGCAGCAGGAAGTCCAAGCTGGGGCTGCCAGGGCAGTGACTGCTTGTAGCCTGTTTGCTTGCAGTGACTTATTGGTGGGCATCATACCAGTAGTACTGGTCATTGCTAACGCTTAGAGCAAGGGTGGGTTGGTACAGGTTCTGGATGGTGTTGGATGGAAAACACCCAGCATTGAGCCTTCTGCAGTGCTTGTTCACCTGTTTGTTGAGCATTGTTTGCTGCCTAGTTTGCCTGCTGGGCTCAGGCTGAGGCAGCGTCTGCTGTTGCCTGGGCAGTGCTAATCTCTGGCCAGAGACCCATGGGTCGCCACCTGGGGTTGCTGTTGTGGTTGCTGCATTCGCTTGAAGCTCAATGGCCAGGCTGATGACACCTGCCGCTGCCGCTGCTGCTGCTGTGTAACATGCTGTGCCTGCTGCCAGGACAGATGCGAGGCCCGCATCTGCTGTGCTTTGAGCTGCTTGAGCTGCATGGAGGGCGTCTGCAAGGATGAAGTGTATTGTTGTCCTGGATCTAGTAGTACTGCATGATATCACTATGTGCTCAGAACATAAAAGCATGTGTCGAGTTGACTTGCGGAGGGTGCGTGTGTGAGTTCGAGGATGCTTGTAACGGGAATGCGCAAGGAAGCGTGATAATTAGTGAAGGACTTTACAACCTTATAAGATAGGATACTGAAGAGCCCGAGGACCACAGATACTGTACCGCTGGTACGACTCAAGTACAGTATAGCAACACACTACAGTGCTTGACACAATAATCTCTCTCAAAGAGCTTCCAGACTGCAAGTAATCTTCTTCTCCCGGTCCGCCTACATTTCAGGGCCTATGTAGTTCTCTAGAACATACCAACCTTAGTCGTCAGGTGACAACTGACATCATTAGCAACGGCCATCTCAACCTTAGCCAACAGGTGCACCACGTGTGTATCAACGTGGCAACGTACCAGCTAAGTCCAATTGCAGCAGGAACAACTATCCCGCTACAGGGCTTCAACGTTGATGCTACGCAGTTCACGGAGGCATGCAAGTGCTCTTTATATACGTTAACGAATTGGGCTTTATACATAGTCGGTTCCTTCATGCGGGTGTGCTAGACGCCATCATACTGCATGTTTTGAGCCATGCCTGACAAATTGGTGAACCGGTGATCTCACTGGATGAGGGATTTGTAAGGCTTTTTCGGATGCATGAAGGCAAGGATCGGCGCACAACTGCTTTTCATTGTATTCTCCGGGCGATCTTGCCGTGCGCAGCAGTGCGGTCTGGCAGCTTTGTTGGCGTGATCCGCCCTTTTGTTGACAGTGTGACATGATCTCGATACCTGCTGTCCCTGCCAGATGGCGCTGGGCACGGGGCGATTGCGTTGAGAGGCTCTCTGAGCTTGCGGAGGAACGCATCGCGAGGCAGGGGGGTGCATGACTGCAAACGTGTGTTGAGCTGATTCTGCCGGACTGCCAGATGCCACTGGGTAGCCAGACCTTGCAGTGTAAGCTGGCAGTTCGGTCGAGCTCAAAACAAGACTGATTACAGTGCTACTGATTCTGCCGCATTCTGCTGGAAGTGAGCGAGCAAGGCTCTCTGAGCCTGCGCAGGTTGGGGCTGAGTTTTGGGGGACTTCTTGCGGGCTGCATACTTCTCCCAGTCTTGCCTCGGAGAAATAAAATCCGGGCTGGCAGGGGGGGGGGGACTTTGTGTCGCTGCAACTTCTGCTTCAATGCCGCTGCAGCAGCTGCTTGCTCTGTCAAGTACAGTAACACAAGCAGCGGCCGCTCATGGCTGTAGACTGGTGAGATGAACAAGGCTCTGTCTTTTACACGATCAGCACGCTTTATGAGCAGTGATGCATTGATTGTGGTGAGGAGGCCCCATTGAACCTCTTCTTGCACCATGTCTCCATACAGCTGCTGCAGGGCTGGGAGGAGACTGTCTATACGCTGCTGATCAGCAAGCCACAACTCCTCCCCTGGCTCTAGCTGCACTTGCCAGTCCCCCTTCACATCAATGCAAGCCAGCACCCTAGATGATGGATTGCACAATATCAGGATACGGCCACATGGCCGTGTAGGCCACCTGCAGCAGAAGCAGAACTGGATGCAGCTGCAGCTGCATCACCTGCCTGAGCTAAGACACTGCCACTGCTGCTTTTGTGGGTTATTGTCATGACAAACCAATCCGTGGAAGACAAACCCCGGCCGCTCCCTCCCCCGCACAACTTTGCCTGGACGAGTCGAGGAGTTCCTAGGCCTTGAGCAACACCATTGACCAGAGGTGATATGGATGACAGTGGTGCCCGCACCTCAGCCTCATCTGCAGCAGCCTGGAACATGCCACCTACTATAAGGATCAGTATGTGCCGCCGCTCTGTGTCATTTAGTCTACTGCTTATAAGCTGTAGACTAGAAGCGCCTCTTCTGCATGACGCTGCTCTTTCAATTCAGCAAAGGTGCAGGGGGGTGGCGCCAGGGTTTTGCTGCTGCTAGCCCTTGGGCTGTTTCTCACATCCAGCGGCGGGCATGGCATGTTAATGGCCTGGCGAGTGGTGACCAGTTGAATAACCCCTGAACCAAAGCACCAAAGCAGCAAGCATGCATGTGAGAGCACAATGGCAGAAGCAAACAGCCTGTCACAGAGACACTCAGCCGTGCATTGTACACATTAGGTGCATGGACGATGCATACAGAAACTGTCAGGCTACAGTCGCAGTGGCCATGCATCTCCACCTCTGCAGCCGCAGCCGGTGTTGATGGTTTGCCAGCAGCAGCAGTCCGCAGCTGGAGTGGCAACAGCAGTGCCAGCCAGCTGCAGAGATAGTCCCTGATTTGAACACGTATTGCACACTGTGCAAAGTAACACAGCTTGCGTGCAACTTGTCCTGCTGACATGTGTTACGGCCATGCTGCTGCCGCCGCTACTGCTGCCTGCAATTGCTGGAGATGCCAGGGCGCCTAGTGTCTGTGATGCCTGACAAGGGCATGTTGAACACAATCCAAGCCCTGGTTCACTGATGCTGAGCCTCACAAATTGTGACATTTCCACACCTTCAATTGAAAAGAACAGAGCAACGCAAGCAGTCCTAATACCCCACCAAAGCTGACCACCAGATGTCCGCAGTCTCTCACAAAATTACGTTTGAGTATTGTGGTTTGAATCCACCATGAGTCACCAAGGGCAGGAACATTAAAAAAATGAGAGGCATCAGAGGTGTTCGGCAGAGGTGCGGAGCAACATACAAGGGGAAACAGAGGCAGCAGGCAGCAATCACAAGCCCAGCTGGAGACAGCTAGGGTTTAAGCTTGCTGTAGGTCTTAGCTGTTTCTGGCCCAAATACAAGTCTTCAGAATGCTTTACTTCACTGTAAGAGCCTTGTGGATACATGACAATATATTGGCAGTGCCAGATGTCTGGTCAATGCCCTGTCAACTGAGAAAGCAGAGGAGATGGGCCTGTGTTGACTTCAGAACATGGTCAGTAGCCAACCTAGGATGACCACATGGTTACCAAATGGTATCCCAGTGGTTTACCAGTGGTATACCGTCGGTACAATCGCCACGCAAAGCGCCCCAGTGCACAATACGGCGGTAATATCTACGGCCGGGAATCAGATTGGCGATAAAATCCTCTTCTCGGCCGCGAAATCCACTTCTGTCGCCTCCAAATGCACTTTTATTTTTTGTCGGGAAAATCTACAATAGTCTGTAAAATCTAGGGGCGGCAGGGGGCCGGGAGCAGTATCTATAGGAGTATTTGCAAACATGATGTTCAAACCGCCATTGCTGATGCAACCCTCTGCAGATCAATATTCATTGTGCAATGGAGGCCTGCCGAGTACTTCAACAAGCCACCAACCCCTCACCATGATGAAGCAGGGATTTAAGCCCCATGTTCTACTCCTCACGCTTTATCAACAACAACTTCTGCTCCTGTAACATCTGTCTCTCATTACGCAGCCGCCGTTGCTCCTCCACCAGCTGCTGCTTGTCTTGCTGCAAGCGGGCCATTTCATCCTGCCAACCCTCGCCCTTTGCCTTCCTGATAGCACTAATCTCCTTGCTGATCTCCTGTATCTGCCCTTCGAACCCTGCAATCTCACCCCGAACAGCCTTGATGTCATCAACAACAGCCTTTAATGCATCTGACAAAGGGCTGCCTGACCTACCAGGCGGTGTGCTGCTGTCAGCGTTGCCCTGAGCAGGCACCTGCATAGCAGTAGATGATGGAACCACCGCTAATGGAGGTCATGCTCACTCCTGACATGCCGATGTTGCCGTGTGAAATGCAGTGCTTTATGCAACACTGGCAATTGCACCTCATGCACTACCATCGCCCCGCATCGTGCACCAAACCTGTTTCATAGGGTACGTTTTGAAGCTTGATACAGTGATTGTTAGTAGATCAACTTTGAGCTCGCATGAAGACTGATGTAGATAGGCAAGTGTGGCTATTGCTCAGCTTCAGCCCACCTGTTCGTCGTCCAGGGGTTTCAGCAGCAGGACATCAATGTCTGCAGCCCAAGAGGAGTAGGGCCTCAGTGCAAGCAGGTTGGCCTGCACCATTGCATCCAATGACTGCTTGCTTAGTTTTGCTTCCAGGTCCACATCCTGCACAGCCTTGTAGTCGCTCTTTAGAATGTCCTTGACGGCTGTGGCATAGTCTGTTGCAGTGTAGCCAGCATCTGGTGCTGGCCGATATCCTGGCTTCATAGTGATCCACACATCCTTTGTTAGCTGGGTCCGGGCTGCAGGCAGGAACGCACAGATCACGAGTTTGGAAAACTAAATCTTCTAAAAGGAGTGAGAAGAAAAGGTTATTAAAGACTCAAAGATTTTAGATTTTAAACTTAACAAGAAATCAAGAAGACAAAAACAGTACTGAAAAACAAAATATAGGAAAAAAAACACATCCTGGAATAAAAGATCATTTGAAAATGAATAATAAACATCACATATATACAGAAACATTTTATAGTTCATCACATGTAGCAAAGCATGATATGACAAAGTCTGTGTGTGATTTCCAAGGCACAGCTGAGGTACCCAGGGCAATGCCCTCTCCACAAACCAGCAGTCCTGGACCCCAGCCTGCAATCCAGACCATCCACTAATGCTGAGCATGAGGACACCTCTGATCTACCACCATTCACACCTCCACACTTGCCTTTTTGCCAGCTACCAAGCATATGGTAGAAGTGAGCAGCCCCATTCGGAGCTCCAGCATTGCCCCCACATGCCTGCACAGTCAAGTTGACACTGCACCCTTCACCGCTGACAAACTACACCTCAACACCCATACAGCCCTGCATGCTCTGCTTGCTCTGTGCATGTACCAACTA
>JABEVS010000858.1:0-10290 GCA_018290735.1 Coelastrella sp. MACC-549
CAATGTTTTCATCAGTTTGGAGAGTGCTGGGCCTTGTACTCCTAAATCGTCAAAGTCGGCAATAGAGCTCTTGTAGATGGTCCCTGAGACTCCTAGCATTATATTTTTCCTCTTGACGTATGCTCCGTAGAGGTAGTAGTAGTAGTAGTAGTAGTAGTAGCAGTAGTAGCAGTAGTAGTAGTAGTAGTAGTAGAGGTAGTAGTAGTAGTAGTAGTAGTAGTAGGAGGAGGAGGAGGAGTAGCTGTAGTGCTTTTTAGCATGCAGATCAAGAAAGGGGCAACTTGCAAGCCACGGTGGGCTGCTTGCAGTGCCGTGCTGGCCCACGGCGGCTGACTGGTCATCACACCGCAGGCTCAGCCTGGCAGGCGGCACTGGTGCGGTGCGGCACCCCCGGGGCGCTTGAAGCATTGCACATCATGCTGTACCAACAGGTGTGACTATCGCAGGTGCTAAACTCCTTTCTCCTCATGTGATTGCTGTCACTTGTTGGACCCAAGCCAACCACATCAAATATTGTTAGATGCTGGTGCAGTTCCTTCAGATGCCTGCTCAGGCACAGATGTGTCCGAAGGTCTGCTTGCGGAATAAAACGAGCACCCCTGATGAAAGAGTAAATAATTTCTATATCTTACATATGATCATTTGTCTAGGAGCAGGCGCAGCAAGAATTTGCAGATGGTTGTTTGTGGGTTGGCAGTGCATAGTATTTGACCACCAGCTGACCAGACAGATATGCGCTGTGCTAGAGTATAGAAGCTTCCATAGCACGGACAATATCTTTACAGTGTTGAGTGAACGCTGTTCCGGAGGCACACGCCGGACTGTTGCGCTAGAGAGCAACTGCCGCACACATGCATGCATAGAATGCCATAAACCTAAAATTTGCGTCCAAGTAGAAGCTCTTTGGCATATAGTACTCTTACTTGCCAGGCCAGCTACTGCGGAGCGCTACAGCCTGGTTGGCAAACTACTGGAGGCATGTCACCTGAGTATCGTTGTTGCTGAACATTTGTCTTGGTGCATTGTTTACATGCGCAGCTTCATGATTAGGCAGAGATTAACATCAAACACTGCGCAACTCAGCCAAACAGTCTTGCCGGTCTGAAAGAGAATGCGCTCATAGTTTGCTATAGTCTGCAATGCTGCTGATGTATTTGCTGATGAGTGGCGCACGACAGCGACTCCATATCATGCTGGCTAGGAAGGCAGTGCTATGATGACACTGAAGAGCAGACTCTGCAACAGTCCCTGCAGAGCTGGTTGAGCATTTTGTTCAGGCATTTGAGAACTCCTCTATCTGGGCTTGTGGTGTTTATCCTCGCTGAGTCAACAAGACAACAACGATAAAGTCGAGACTGCCCACAAACAAGTCGCAGGTCGGTATTTACAGCATGCGATGTCACAGTATTCATAAGAGATGACATGAGTACACATTTTACTTACATGGTACAGCCATGACAGGCCGTATAGAAGTGTGCTGACACCGTTCTTGGCATGCAGCCGTGAGATGGAAAAAGACCAGTCCCTCGACAATATAGACGAGGCAGCGCTGTGCTCCGCAGCGCCTTGGCTTCAATCATGCGCGGATATTGTCCTTGGTGGTATCAATGCACAGCTAGTCGGAGGTGCGAAACAGCAGCTATGGCAGCAGCACAAGGGTTGTTGGCACTGGGCTTGTAGGCTGCTTGTTAGACCCTGTTGTGAAATCCACCAAAGCTGCCGGAGCTTGGATCTGCCGCCCCATGCGTTTTTTATCTTTAGGTTTAGTGCTTCACAGACCCTGCTGATGTTTAGGTGGATGCCGCCCTGCACCTCCCAGCCACCTGCAGCAATGCCACCGCTTCGTCTCCTGTCATCACAGTCAGCACTCGTCTTTTCCGCACCCGTTTGCAGGCCTCACATCAGCGTCAGACACGATCTACGTGCAGTGCAAGTGCCCATCCTGTGCTGGAAAACCCAGCCCAGTGGGGCTTCACAGCCTGGTGCGGCATGTTCAACATGTGACAGATGAGGAGATGCCCGCAGACCTCTGCCGCACTGTGCTGTTCTTTCAAGCTGAAGGAGCACAGGTACAAGCAACCAGCAGCAGCTAATGCTGCCCTGTAGCATAACTAGTTATGAAGTTATTAACAGCCAGTGAGGCGGTGGTAAAACGTCTTGAAACTCAGAGGACGATTAACAGATTTACCGCACCCTATTCCTATCAGGTGGTTATGTGCTAGTTTAAGTGTCTCCAAGTCAATCAGCCTCAACTAAAGTTTCTCTGTCAGCCAGCCTGATACCAGCCTCACTTTGCTTCATGTCAGCAGCATCCCCCGGCCACCATTTTGCCACCTAGACCCACCTGTCAGGCCCACAGCATGTCATGGACAATTGTCTTGACATCTGCATGACTGCCCACTGCTCTGCTCCTGTTCAGCAAACTCCCTTCAAAAGCTATATGAAGCTTGTGGGCGAGCAGTACCGGGGCCAGCAGCTGGTTGGCAGCGCCTTGTGGCTGTTCAGGTTTGATCGCACCACTGCTGCTGCTGCTGGTGCTGCTGCTGGTGCGGGTGTTTGGGTGGAGGCAAAAGTCACAGGGTACAACGAAAAGCTGGGAGAGCATGAGGTAAGCAGCTGTAGTCGTCCCTCTGCGCTGCTGGCCTACGTCAAGAGTTGTAAGATGTATTTGTGGGCATAGCTGGCCATCCTTCCTGGCACTGATGCATAGCAACATGTGGCAGCCTGGACACCACTGGCTCACGCTTATTATTCAATGTCTTTGCAGCTGTTTCTGTGTGTGTCGTACTTATGTATGTTTCTGTGTGTGTCGTACTTATGTATGTGTCATCTGCTGATTGTGCAGGTCCAGTTCGCTGAGGGCTCCGCTCTATCTGCCCAGCGTGCCCACATCTTCATTGGTGCCACCCACATACACTTTGGCAGTGCACCACCAGCAGCTGGGGCAACACCAAACAGGACACCACCTGATGGACTTGCCGTTCAGACACTGCCAGGACAAGCCAAGCAGCAGCCACATCGGCAGGAGCAGGACAGGGCAGTCAGCAAGGCCGTGGGGCAAAGACCAGCAGCAGGAGTCCCTGCACCTCCAGCTGGCACTGCACTTGCTGCTGCAGCTCCCAGTGGCACCAGGTCTCCCAGCAAGCGCCAGGCAGCACGAGCAGCTCCAGCACACTGGGCAGCAGCAGGATTACCAACAGCAGGCACCTCAGCGGCAGCAGCAAAGCGGCCAGCAGCCACGGCAGCGGCGCTTGGCAGCAAGAAGCCGCGGGTATCCGGGAATGGCAGTCTTGGCCATCATGGGTATGGGGGAATGAACCTGGGGGCTGGTGGGGGTGGCCTCAGCCAGCAGCAGCGCCAGATGATGATGTATGCCGCTCACGCTCAGCAGGTGGCTACTGGTGGTGATGTTGCTGCTGCTAGTTACGGTCATGAGCGGCGCTCAGGTCGGTCACCTGGTGCTGCCATGGTGGGGGAGCCTCAGTCCAAGACATCCCGCTTCAGGTGGGGCCCAGCAGCTGCAACAAGCACATGTGCACATGAACTGCAGCCAGTCAGTCAGTCCAAGGGCCCTGTGCTGTGGCCCATGCACAGCTGTTGACGTCCATGTGTGTCATGCCTTCCCATGCTTTGTGGCAAGAATGTGAGGCATTGCTGCTGTGTGGGCAGCTGCAGTGCTGGTGCTCAGGCCCGGATGATATGCGCAATGCTGCTTCTGCTGATGTTGCTCCTCCTGTCACCTGCAGGGGTGTGAGTTGGAACAAGCGCACGCTCAAGTGGCAGGTGACCCTGTATGCGCGGGGTCGGTACCGCTACTTTGGCTCCTACACCAACCAGGAGGAGGCGGCCTGTGCTTACGATCGTGCAGCCCTGGTGTGGAAGGGGCCCTCAGCCCAGCTCAACTACCCGGCCAGCACCTACCTCAAGGGCAACCAGAAGCAGGCACTGCAGCTGCTGCAGGAGCAGGCACAGCAGGAGGCGGCCAAGGGCAACGAGCCGCCCCCGGAGCTGCCTGCGGGGGAGGCAGGGACAGCAGCCCTGGCAGCAGTAGCAGCAAAGGAAGAGGCAGCAGCTGCGGCAGCAGCAGGTGCTGCTGATCGGGGCAGCAGGGGGGCCAGCCCAGCAGCAGCAGCAGCAGCAGCAGCAGCACAGGGCATGAGGGGGAGTGCAAGACGGCGTGGCAGCAGCAGCAGTGAACAGCCAGAGCAGGCAGGTGCAGCTTGGGATGGCGCCGCAGCAGCAGCAGGTGGTGCAGCTGGCAAGCGGCGGGCAATAGTGAAGCAGGAATCAGAGGGCACCGCAGCAGCAGCAGCAGATGTTGCAGAGGATGAGGACATACCCGTCGATGATGATGAGTTGGTTGAGGATGGTTTGGAGGAAGACGGTTTGTCAGACGTGGATGATGATCAGGCAGCAGGTGCCGGCAGCACTGCCCCTGGTGGCGAGGGGGGTGGCGGGGGGTGGATAAGCCTGGGAGGCTTCAGAAAGAAGCGCAAACGCCAGGCTCAGGGAAAGCTGTTCACACGCAAGAAGATCCACAAGCAGGACGCCCCCATGCCAAATCCAGCTGCTCTGTCGGCCTATGCACCTGCTGGGATGTACCTGCCACCCAACCCGCCACGTCAGCTGCCAGCTGGTGGTGCTGCTGTTGGGAAGACTGGAGCAGCAGCAGCAGCGAAGCCAGCAATGCTAAAGGTGGATGGGCAGTCCAATGAGGCGCTGCCGCAGCTCAGCAAGGAGGAGCAGCTGGTGGCTGGAGCGCTGGCTGCGGCGGCGGCAGCTGCCGCTGCTGGTGTGCCTGTTGGTGCGGCCAAGCGCAAGCCAGGGCGACCCCCCAAGGACCAGCTCAGGCAGGCACAGGCCAAGGCAGCAGAGGCACAGCTGGCTGCAGCAGCAGCAGCGGCTGCGGCAGCTGCAGCAGGGGTCGGAATAAAAAATGAGCGTATGTCGCCGCCTGGTGCAGAAGCAAAAGGAGAACGGGGTGGGTCTGCTGAGAGCAGCGAGCAGCAGCAGGAGCCTGGTAGTACCAGACGCAGTGCTCGTCGGCAGCAGCAGCAGATTGAAGCAGCAGCAGTAGCAGACAGGTGCGAAGAAGCAGCCAGTAAGTCCAGACACACCAAGCGCACATCATCTACTGCTGACAGTGATAAGCGAGCTACGGCAGCAGGGAACATTGCAGCAGATGAAGGGGCAGAGGATGCTGCTGCTGGTTTTGGCAGTGCCGAGGATGAGTCAGGAGAAGGGGAGGAGGGGGACATGGAGCATGCAGATGGCCTGGAGGGTGGCAGTGGTGGTGAAGAGGAGGGGGTCATTGCCACTCGCCGCAGTCAGCGCCAGGCAGCCCGGAAGGCCCAGAAGAAGACCGCCCGGCGCATGGCCAGCGTGGTCAATGCCCGGTCTGATGGTCTGTGGGCGCGGCTGATGCAGCGTGCAGGCAGTGATGCAGGCAGTAGTGATGAAGATGCCAGCGGCACATTGGATGGGCTGGGTTTGGAGCGCGGCGACATTGAGGCCATGACAGCAGCAGCACAGGCAGTAGGTGTACCACGTGATGCTGTCATCAATGCACACGAGGCAGCAATTAAGTTGTTCGAGTCTGGTGGTGCTCCTGGGCGGGGGCGGGGCCGGGGCAGGGGTCGGGGCCGGCGGGGTCAGGGCCGGCGAGGTCGTCCTCCTGGTTCTGGCATAGCCGCCCGCATGGCAGAGCTGCATGCCCAGTTTGTGGCCTTGGGCGGTGTATACGCTTCAGCCGGCAAGAAGGAGAGGGACACTGGGGCAGGGGAGGGACTGTCTGAGGGGGGTGCTGCTGGCTCAGAAGATGCAGGGGGTCATGAGGGGGACTACGGAGAGGGTTCAGCAGGGTATGATGATCAGGTGTTAGATGACGACCAGGACCTGGAGGGTGCTGAAGGCCTGGGGGATGATGACGCTGATGTGGCAGCACTGCTACTGGGGCTCACAGGGGGGGTGGGCCGTGGGGCAGCAGCAGCTGGTGATGAGGCTGAGACGCCGGACGCCGAGGATGCTGAGCAGGATGTCCCTGCTGCCGCTTATGATGCTGAGACAGAGCATGCAGACAGAGACAGCTATGTTGGCGGTGGTGGTCACATGTTTGAACAGTTGCATGCCGCAGGCATGGGCAGCCACAAGACAGCTGGTGGGCGCGTCATGCCGCAGCGTGAGCGGGGTTACAACAGCAAGTATGATGACATGGAGGACTGGCAGCCGCGGTCAGTGAGAGGCAGGGGGAGGGGGAGGGGCCGCGGCAGAGGACGAGCAGCTGCGGGGCCAACTGCAGCCACTGCTGCTGCTGCTTCCTTCACTGGGCAGCAGTACTACGCTGCACAGCAGTACGGCATGCGTGGTATGGGCCGGAGCACCAGGGGCAGGCCCAGGTCAGCTCCTCTGGGGGGATATCATCCTAGTGCTGTGGGCATGGGGTATCCCTACTGGCAGCAGCAGCCCATGGCCACAGCAGTACCAAAGCCTTGGGGTATGGGAGGCATGAATCCTGGTGGGTTTGGCGTGCCTGGCCCCTGGTCAAACATGATGAATGTGGGCGTTCAGCAGCAGCAGCAGCAGCAGCCTGGTGAGGAAGATGGCAGTGGTAGTGAAGGCGAGGGAGCAGCTGCACAGCAGCAGCAGCAGCAGCCAGTGCTTGATCAAGCGTCAGCAGAGGACATGCTGAACCGGCTCTCTCCCCAGCAGGTAGCTCAGCACTTTGTCCAAGTGATGTTCATGGCCTTCACCACAGGTGCACCCCAGTACCTGCAGGAGTTCCAAGCTCTGTACTCAGCACTCTGCAACAGCCCGACGCACATGAACAAGGTCATGCACATGCTCTTCCAGTTTGGCACGCAGATGGGTGCTACCATAGCAGCATCGGGGGGAGCACCCACCGTGGCAGCGGCCTTCAGCAACATGGCAGCAATGGCAGGCATGGGCGGCATGCATGACACTTCCCACATGGCGGCTGCAGCAGGTGCAGCGGACATGCTTGCACAACATATGCAGGCCAATGCTGCTGCTGCGACAGCCAGTGGCAGCATGCCGCCTCCTGCAGCACCAGCAGCAGCACCAGCAGCTGCTGCGGCTGCTGCGACCCCCAGCAAAGCAACAGCTGCAGGGGCAGATGATGGCAACAAAGCAGCAGCCGAAGGAGCAGCAGCGGCAAGCTCTGCTGCCAAGCCTGCTGCTGCAGGTGGTGCTGTTCGGGGTCCTGTCAATGGGCTGCGGGGCCCCTGGCCCTTGATGCCCCCAGGTATGGCCGCCCCTGGCTTCCCAGCAGCGTCAGGCTTGCCCGGGTTCAACCCCGCCATGGCTGCTGCTGCTGCTGCTGCTCACATGCCATCTGAGTACATGCGGTTGATGATGGGTCTGCCCATGGAGGACAGCGAGGAGGAGTCTGAGAGTGAGCCTGATGACGAGGATGAGGAGGTCAACCGCATGGCAGCAGGAGCAGCAGGAGGAGCAGCAGCAAAGACAGCACCTGCGCCTGCAGAGGCAAAGGCAAGTGCAGTTGAGCCAGCAGCTGGCGCCGGTTCGGTTCCAGCTGGGGCCGCTCCATCTGCTGCTGCGCGGACTGCTGTGGATGGTGACAAAGACAGGCAGGCACCGGATGCAGCACCAAGTAACACTGTGCCATCAACAGCCGCAGGAGATGCAGCAGCTGTCGGGCCTTCTGAGGATGCCGAGGAGGCCTCTGCTGCAGCAGTTGCTGAAGCCCCTGCACCACACCAAACAGATGCAAAGCCTGCAGAAGGAGCAGTATTGGTTGAAGCTGCTCCTGATCTCCGGCATCTGCAGGAAACAGCAGTTGCAACAACAACAGCAAATGAGGATACCAATGCGGAGGAGCATGGCACTATCCCCACCCCACCTGCAGCAGATGCACCAGCAGCAGCAGCAGCAGTGTCTTCTGCAATACATCCAGCTGCTATGGTCCCACCAGCAGCAGCTGCTGCCATTTCAGCAGCAATGCCACCTTCTAGTGCTGTGTTGCCAATGAGCAACAGCGGAGCTCCAACGGCACTGCAGCACAATCAGCTGGCAGCATCACTAGGCTATCAGCAGCCTTCAGGCTTCCTCGTCTTGCCTACTGCTGCTGGGTTTGTGGCCATGCCAGGTATGCAGCATGCTGCGTATGGCCATATGCAGATGCAGCAGCATATGATGTTGCAGCCACAGCCACAGCAGTTTATGCTTGCTCAGCTCATGCCACAGTCACAGCAGCAACACCAGGTGTTGCCGCAGACACAGCAGCAGAAACGGGGGCTGAACCTACAGCAACCTGCACAGCCAGTAACACTGCCAGTGATGCAGCCCATGCAGCATATGATGCAGCAGCAGCAGCAACGCAGCCAGCAGGAAACCTTTAAAGCACAGGCACCTCCTAGAGTGCTGAACCTTGCTGCAGTGCCTCCTGTTGTGCAGCCAGCTCAGCCGCAGCAGCCAAGTGTCAGCAGCAGCAGCAACATTGCATTGTCTGCACTGCCTCGCCAGCCACAGACGCCAGCTACAGCCCTGGGCGGCAGTGGCGGTCACATGTACGCACTGGATCTTGCCGGACCACCTCAAGCTGAAACAACAGCATGTCCTGCCACAGTGGACTCCGCTGCAGCAGCTGCAGCTGCTGAACCTGTCCTTGACTTGTCAATGGGCCAGGCAGTTCTCACCAGGCAGCCAGCCGAGGCCCCTGCTGGCGCGGGAGTGCCGGCAGTTGAGACTCCAGCAGTGTTTCCGCCAGCAGCAGTGACTAAGATACCCATTGGGTTAGGGACCATGACACAGGAGTATGCTGCCCACCCTGATGTTATGGCAGCCAAGCTTGCAGCAGAGCCTGTCAGTGGACATTCTGGATGGGATGCATCTCATGGTGTCAATGCTGTCGTGCCGCCTACTCTTGCATCAGTAGATGAGCATGCTGCAGCATGAGCTTTGCAGTGTACAGCACAGGTCATCTGGCAACCTTCAACCTGCAAGTCCCACCACAGTTGTATTGCAATGGTGTTATAGCTGCTGGGCAGGTTGTCACAAAATTATTTCACAATCACAACTGTGTACTTGCTTGTGTTGCTGTAAACAAAGTGCGGAGGCTTCTGGCAATATATGTACGGTCGTGTTGAATGTGGACAAGAGGCAAGGCACTGGTTGAAGCTGACAGGCTAAACCATGAGATTAATGCATTCAGGGTGCAAGAGCTGTGGCGTCTTATTCATGAGCCACTGCCCCACCTCTCATGTGCAGTCTTATGCTGCTTGTCAGGTCATGATGTGTTAGAAAACATTGCCAATACTCTCTGCTGTGCTCGGGCATTGTCAAGGCTGCCTATAGCGCACTGTGAGCTGCATAGTCATTGCTTTAGATAGTTTGCTGCTTTCCCTGCAGCAATTCAGTAGGTTGACTGCGTCATGTATGTAGATGCCATAAGTGGTCTTTGTCTTTCGTGTTTTTGGATTGGCACCCATGTTGCAACGTGTCCTGCTGACCTGTGGCACCCACCGCAGGCTGCTTCATGGTCAGGTCAATACTGACCCAGAACACTTGACGCCATAAACGCCATGAATTCATGCTCGGAGCATCAGCACACTGCACAGAAGGCTACAGAAATGTGCATGCTTGACACAGTAACCGTAGTCATAGAGAGTGAAGCACTATCACAGTTGACCAGACAGTTTCGGGAAGTAAGGCCTGAGAGTCAAGCATGGTAACACCCAATGCTAATGATAGCATCGCGCTGTACTACTAGTAGTCCAGCAAACTCCGGTTGAACCCTGAACCTTCCTGGCACAGTATGTAAAAGAAATTGAGCCGTGCAGCAAGGTGAGATGCTATGGCAAATGCGCTGACATGCGTTGGGGGTGCCACCCTGGCACAGTGTGAAGGTTGCATTCGTGTTTGCCAACTACAGGACTGTTGCACAGCAGAGGTCACAGTGCTGAGACCTGACCCCCTTGTGAGTGTTGTATGCTGCTATGCAGCTTTCGGAAGTCATGGACCCTGGTGCAGTGGTGCACATGCTGCTGTTGCAGCGCCCCTTGTGAATGTTGTATGCTGCTCTGCAGCTTTTGGAAGTCATGGACCCTGGTGCAGTGGTGCACATGCTGCTGTTGCAGCGCCCCTTGTGAATGTTGTATGCTGCTCTGCAGCTTTTGGAAGTCATTGACCCTGGTGCAGTGGTGCACATGCTGCTGTTGCAGCGCCCCTTTGTGAATGCTATTGAAGCGCCCCCTTGTGAATGTTGTATGCTGCTCTGCAGCTTTTGGAAGTCATGGACCCTGGTGCAGTGGT
>JABEVS010000859.1:0-10258 GCA_018290735.1 Coelastrella sp. MACC-549
TGCCCCTCAGGAGCGCTGCCAGCAGTTTGCTGTGTTCTTCAAGCGCATGACGTTCAGCAGTGTCCTGCAAAGCCGGTCAGAGTGTTAGACAGTCATCTGTGTATTGGTGTGACGTGTGAGTGAAGCTAAAATTGGCAACCTGAATGTACTGACAGTCAGCTACAACAGGGCATGATTGCCAAAGTTATCTATGCAGCAAAAGCAGCAGGACTCACAGGGCACCACCACATCATATCACATGCACAACTGATACTGCCACAGACAGTGCTCTAGGGGTTTCCACTGAAGACATGCTGCTAAGGTTCCTGGTTATTCTCATCATTCATTCACAGATCTTTAGCCACAGGCAGCAGACAATTACCAGAAATTCATAGTGAACCTGGACATTACACCATTTTCACATACTGAAACAGTTTTGAAGGTATGTTTACCCTGGTCGTGGCTTCTGACACAATTCGAGAGCTGCCCTTCTCAATCAGTGCCGCCCGATCTTCAAGGGCTTTCCAGACAGCAGCAGTGACAGTGGGTGGCCAAAGCTGCAGAGATAATGGCAGGGTCATGCTGCTGCCACGCATATACATGCCACCATCACCTGACAAGTGCAGGCAGCATCAAAGCATAGCATCACGTTGTGGAGCATATCTAGCAGCTTTCGAGTCTTACATCAATCATTTCATCCTTGTGTGAAAGTGTCCACACAGATTCCTCTTCTTTCAGAAAGAGTGCCAGTGGACCTGTGTGAAGCTGAAGAATCAGGACTGGGCTTGCGTACAGCTGCTATGCAGCAAAAATGCAAAATATAGGCAGCTGCAGCTGCAGCTGCTCAGTGCGTCAGGTTTGATTGGTGATTACAGGCACAGTAACATGCCAGCTGCTTGGTGGCATCAGCAGCAACCAGCAGAAAGTTATCATTTCCTCAGAGGGCTTTGCTGCCCCTCCATCACCGACAGCTGCACCACGCACCTGACTGGACAAAGGCATACACCCGGCCTTCCTTGTATGCCGCCTGACAATCATCAGAGTAAGGTTTGTAGACTACGAAAAAGTAGTAGTACAGACGTCTCCAAGAGTGCCCACTCTCACATCACGTATTCAACAGCCAACTACAAAACATACTGCACCATATATGCACCAATATAGGCACACATAGCATCATCAATTATGCAGAATTCAGCTCACATGTCCGACATGAGTCTGCTTAGCATCAAACCATGAACTTCAGAAATCATCATCTCCAAGTAGTAGGCATAGTACCCTTTCGCGGCTCTTGGGACAAACCAGGATCTTGGTGGCTCAGCCAACCAGCACACCAAAGATCAAAATCTCCTTAGGCTGGAATGCCTAGTAGGCAACAGTCACTCTGTGGCTTGGTGATCAACAAGTCATCATCTCCACAGCGTCATAATCCACGCTCATCAGATCATTGGTAGCAGGAGTATTTAGTGGCTTAGCATGTAGCGTCAATATGGCATGCACTGCATCAGCGACAATCTCTTGATGCATATGCCACATCACTTCCTTAACACCAGTTATGCTCTGCCCAAAGAGCTCAGACTCCGACAAATTCCTGCCGCAAGTTGAAGTTGGGACAACCAATAGCACATGTTTCTCATGTTCACTCCATCCCAGGTGCCACCATAGACAGTGTCTATTGGATGGGGCATGTCCGGGTTTCATCATACACCATTTGGAGGCATGCCATGGGCCACCACCTGCCTTGGGGCAGTGCCGGCAGGGGCGCCCCTTACGTCTGCCAATTCATGTACTCCCAGTCTGAAGCGCAACAGGTCTTTACGAGTCTACTCATAAAGATGTAACGGGTTGATCAGGGTATTCTGGTTAACACAGCGCGCTGCAACATTCGTATCTAATGACATCCATGCACAAAAGCTGGTTCAAGATTACTCTCCTTTCGCGGGTCACAAGATGCACTAAGTCACTGTCACCATTTCCATTCTCATGCTAGCATTGCTGACAACGCCTGATCAACATCAGCAACCTAGGTATACAGAGGGGCCTGTATCTATTGCCAATCCCCATTCTTCATGACAGATTTCAAGTAGGGCACATAATCTGGCACACACAGTGTCAGCATTCTGACAACATCTGCACACCGTGCAGGACATCTGAGTTGGTCTGGCTCAGATGTATTGCCATTCGCAAATGGGCAATGCATGCATCTCTAAGGTACTGGTATCAACTGGATATACAACAATCGTGGCTGGAGGCTCTACAGACTATGAAACAATCAAGACAGCCAAATCACAGCCAAATCAGGCTCCACATAGCCGCTTGTAGCCGCTAAACTAGGCAAGGGCAGGCACCAAGCTACTTAGACAGTTAATAATTGCCAGCCTATGCAGCGTAGGGTTGTGTGGTGCCGTACCACACAATACCACAGGCTGTGCTGTCAACTACATAGTCTGCAGATACCTAGTACAACAGAACATCCCAATGTTCTGATGGCATCACCTAGGGAAGTACTAGAGAAGTTGATGTGTTGCAGCTCAACCATGCATGCAAATGGCATAGATGAGATGCGCTTAAATAGCAACTGCGAAGACTGTCTCATATGTGCCAAATGCGTGATGGGCCATGCAAAATTGCTATGCTAAAGTACGCTGCCGCAGCCAGAGTGATCCTATCTAGTAGGGCATGTATGCAGTATCACGAGCAATTGTGATGCTCCTAATGCCCATGCTCCTTGTTAGCCGTGCAATGCGACCCTGTTGCAGCATAGCCCCTACATGGACGTGACACTGCATTGGACGGGGCGGCATTGCACCTGAATAAGATACCATGCAAACACCATTCAAGACCAGTCAGCATGGTATAAGCTGACGAAGACCAGGTGCTGGCCGGCATGAAGCTGATTCTGACAGTCCACATTGTCAACAACATCAAACAATTGAATGCCTGGAATGCAACACCTGTGCAGCATACACCCCATACATATGCCTATGGAAGCTGCAAATAGTGCATCACTATGAAAGCATCATTGGTTGACCAAGTCCGTGCCTACAAGTGACCCAGGGCCAGGATATGTAAACCTGCCTTGCACAAGCAATAGTCCGTGCAGGCCTATGGTGTCGCATGATGATGTGCTCAACAACATGTAGTCTGCATGGACCATGAGCAGCTTGCAGCTGCGAGCCCCAGCTGAGGACTGTCGTTAAGGGCGGTACAGCAGTGTCAGTCACCATGAAGGCATCTGCTACTAGCTTGATAAGAGAGGCGGTTGTATGGTTCTTCCAGAGATGAGGGGGCATTATTCCCATAAGGCAACTGCCGCAACTCACCGCCCCTGTTCTGTATTGCTATGGACACCAAAGTCTGCATGTCACCGTACCGAGATGGCCTGTAACCAGAGCTGTATGCATCGCTCTGAATGTACATACTGTGGCAATTGGCAACATCAAGTGGTTCCACTAGCCTCAGACACTGCTCTGCCCTAATGGTCCATGTGCCATTCATGCGAGTCATCATGTCTGCAGGCAGCCGACCTGATTGCAAGTGGCTCACAAAGGCGTTCCAAAATACTTTGTTTGCTTCAATAGCTTCAAAACACTGTTTCTCCTCGCTGTCAGTCAGTTGCCGGGGCACCATGACTGTTTCATTCACAGGTTGCTGAATCCGTCTCGCCTGGTAGTATGCGTAAGCATACTGCCGTGGTGTCATGTCTGCCTCCAAATGCCGTAGGTTCGCAATCGCAAAGGCAACTGGGCCATACTGCTGTTCCAGGGTGACTGCTAGCTGTTCCGCAGCCTGCTTGCGATCGTGTGACCGTTGCTCTCTCTGAGACATGTATGTTAAGTAGGCTATAATCGCAGCAATGACTGCAGCTACAGCAGAGAAGACAGCCGCGACGACGCTGCCGACGTCCGCCCCAGTCCATGACTTCTCCGTTTGGTCAGACATCGATGCACAGTCCAGCTATATGTGAGAATGCACTATTGCATGTACTCCAGTAAAGTGCTATGCGGCAGCGATAGTGCGTATGCAAAGATTCGCTGTTGATCACAATAAGTTCCACAGCCCCGTAACTTGCTTCATTCATAGTTATAATCACATCAAAGCCATCCCAACGTGCATGTAAGGAAACATGACAGTTTGCGTCTCGCGAACGCCATTGAGTGACACTCGTTACGGTCCCAAGTTACTGTTAACATTACCCCTGGAGGCACTGCTGGACCTCGGATATCCCATGACACCACCCACTGAGCGTTTTTCCGATATCGAAGTCCACACTGCCTCTTTCGCGAGAAGCAACCTTCTGTCCTCGTCCTCCCTGGAGAGTGTTTTGTACTACGTCATTTGTTTAGCAGTTCGATATAAGCTTCAATAAGTGTTTGCATTGACTGTATGCATCCATGGAGCGTGTGATGAAGCAGCAGCTTTTCCTCAGCTACCCCCAAACAGATGATGGAAATCCTCCAGGCATCTCCTCAAAAGAGATTAGTGATGAGCTAGCAGAGTTTCTGAAGCAAGCCGGCGTTGCCTGTTATCAGGATGTGCAGAAGCTCAGATGTGGTGACCTTTGGCGCCAGCTAGAGGAGGAGGTCAAAAGCAGCAGAGTCGTGGCGCTGATCATGACTCCCAACTATTTCCAGCGCTACTGGTGCATGCGTGAGCTAGCCTGGGCAATGGAGGCACAGCGGGCAGGGCGTCCAATCACTCTACTTCCTGTCTTGCTGGGGCATGATCTGCCACTCGATTATAGTAAAATAGCGAATGCATGGCGGCAGATGCAACCGCAGGAGGAGATGGATGAGGTGAGGACGTGTCCTGCTTGCCCCGAATCATGTTAGTCGACTAAAGCAGCTAGTGTTGTGGGCACACCGGCGCCATCACCATAAGACAATGTGTGCTTGTGTACAGAGCAGCAGCTGGTGCGTAAAGCTGTGACCTGCACAGCACAAGAGGCAGAGGTTGTACATCAATCCTGCTGCTGCTAAAGAGTATCAGCAAATTCACGGCAGTGCAGCTGCTGTTGCGGCCACAGCTGGCACACAGACACAACATGCCTATGCTTGCACAGATATCATTCCGTGAGTCATGGGCAGTGCAGCAACAAGTGCCCAAGTCTTCCACATAAGCTGTCTTACCTGTATCGTTGCTCTATTTTTATTCAACACCTCTCTTTGGCACTTCCCCAAAAGAAGCTTCTGTTAATGCACCACCCAGGAGTCTTGGATATCTGAACAACAAAAGTGGCAGCACAATCTTGAAGAGCTGTTTGAGCAGATACAGGCAGAGAAGTGCAAAGATATGGCAACGCCAGATGTGGTCTATCGTGTAGCAACACATGTGCTTCGGCTGCTGCCACCACTGCTGCATGTGGCGCCGGGCGGCGGTATTGGCCTAGAAGAGACGCTTGTCAGCGCATTAAGTAAGCTTAAAGCGCACAGAGTGCTGGGCATTCGGGGGCAAGGTGAGCATCGACCATGCTCTGCTGGCACTGACAATCAAGATTGACAGGCTTATTTAAAGCTTCAATCAGCAGATCCAGTTGCGTGTAGCCAAAAAGCAACATTGATGCATTCTGCCGCAATCTCAACATCACCGTTTGAAAGCGATATGAACTTCGCTTACAATTGTCATTAGAGCTGCAGCTGCCATGTACCACAGGACTTCATAAGATAACAGGTGCATCCCAGGTCGTCATCAACCAACTCTCTGTGTTTTGTTATTCAAGGCCGGGCTTGCTGCCAAGTTACCATGTAAATGACTGTGCTCTTTGTTCTGATGCAACACAGGCGGCATGGGAAAGAGTACCTTGGCAAGAGCAGTATACAACACGCTTTTGCCGGACTTCGGGGATTACAAGCATGCAGAGGTTGTTTTTGACCTGAATGGCGAGATACTGTCCGAGAACAGAATCAAAAAGCTATGCACAGACCTGGATATGGGCGATTCGGTAGATAATCGTCAGTGCAGTGCACTCAAAGCTGCTCTTGGGGAAAGGCTGCAGTCAAGGGGCGTGCTGCTGTTGGTGGACAACCTGTCCAATGATCGCCAGTATCGTCAGGTGCTGCCTGACATGCCCCCTGACATGGGGCAACGTTGCGACAGCTTCCTCATCATTACCAGCCGGAGGAATGACCTGCTGATCACAGCAGGTGTACCAGAGAATGCTGTATTGCAGATGCCGAAAATGGCGCCATCCGCAGCTCTGCAATTATTCAGGTTCCATGCGCTGAACATAAGGGTTGATGAAGGCGTTGTGCAGCAGTCGCTAGCTCCAGAATTGGAGGTAAGAGGTGCCAGCCTGTTGTCAATATGTCATTTTGGCGATGAAAACCAAGCAACAACTAGGCCATGCCAGCTAGCGGGTATACTAACAGTGTGCAGGCAGGGGGGTGCTCAGAGGCCTAGGCTGCTTGTGGCTTCCAGGACAAAGGTGACTCTGGCAGTATCTGTGGCAAACTATTCTCAGCCTTCAACATCATACAAGCGAGTTATGAAAGTGCAATTTGATTGAATGGGCAACACAACGAAGCGGCGTCAATTCACACGAGCTCCTGTCTAGTTGAACTGCAGAAACATGAGCAAGAGATACTTCGGAGGTGTGATGGAATGCCCCTGGCCCTAGAGCTGGTAGGGAGCCGCCTGAAAAACACGACAAGTGTACAGAAATGGCAGGTATGCAGGTCTGCTGCGATGCATGCCCATTGCTCTCCTGACTCAATGGCAATCAGGCCACTATGTGATCTGCCAGTATGCAGCCATAGTGCAGACATCATTGCATCATGCATGCGTACAGTTTTAATGCCCTAACCATTTCCATGCTAGCACATCAAGGACACATCCAAAACAGACCTCAGCGCAGACAGCAACTCCACAGAAAACACAACTGCCTTTGAACACTGGCCAAGCAAATCAGCCCACCCACACCCTGGGGTGAAGCGGGAAGTAGGAGGCGTGTAAGCTGGTGGTGCTGTGCGTAGTCTCTCTCTGCCACTCTCTTAATACCCTGAATTCGCCGCTGGTAACAATCGACTCATGTTGTGTGTAGGAGGTGCAACTTACAATGTCCCAGATCCCTGACCTACGCAAGCAGTTGCTCGAGTTTACCTTTGCTGACATGATGGATGATGTCAAGAATGCATTTCTGGACATTGCAACATTTGTGCAGAGTTGCAATTTCAATCAGTATGAGGGGCTTGGCCTCATTTGCCTAGATGCCCTCTATGGTCCACGCGCCAGAATCTTTGTGCCAGAGTTGCAAAATCTCAGCCTCGTCAAGGTAGTCGATCAGGAGCTTCAGGTGCATGATGTGCTGGTGGAGCTCAGCAGAGCGTACTCAAATGCGAAGCAGCCTGGCCGTCGAGCTTGGGCACCATGGAAATGCCAGTTGCCCGAGGTGAGCCTTTTAGAGACTACCGGTTGTTTTGATAGAGCGGCAGTTGCTAATGATCCTTGCACTTGTTGTACGATAGCGTGGCTCCACTTGCAAGTGCACTTGACGTCTTTCTCTTATGACGGCCAGTGCATCAGTACTTCCACTAGCATACACGTTATATAATCAGAAGTGTTATGTGTTGGTTGGGAGCTGGCTGTTGTACCCTCTTCAGAGCATTGTCAGCAAGTTGAAAAGTGCAATCAAAAATAAGTGGTGCTAGGATTGTCACTCTCTGACAATTGTACAAATGTTCATATGCCCGCCACATGTTATGCGTAGAATGTTGTTAGCTGATTTCACTTCCCTTCACAATCATACATGTGCGCATGTGATGTACCGAGCCCTTCTTGTGCAAATCTTGCCTACTCTCTCAATATGGAAGCTGTACTGGCCGGCTCTATAACATTTTGCTGATTACTGTGCCTGTGTGCTGTTATTGTTGTTGTTGTGTCTTCCCAGCCATCACTGTACCATGAGGCGCGACTGCTTGACGACGCAAGCGCCACTTTTGTGACTGAAATTTCGTTGCTTCGACGGCTGCCCCGTCTACAGATGTTGATGGTCCCCATATTCAAGATGAACGACAGCATGAACGTGCACAGTAACATATTGTGGCTAAGCACAGAGTTCTATGGTAGCATATGCCTACTTGTGGATAGGCTGCCCAACCTACGAGGTCTTCTCATTGGTGATTATTTTAAAGTGGAGTCATCAAGTGTGGTTGAGTTGAGTCGCCTGAAGGACCTGCAAGCTCTGCAGGTGACGGTGAACGACCGTTTGGAAACCAACTTCTTATCGCAGTGGTCATCACTTGAATGTGTGCAACACCTTAAGATGACAGCAGGGCATATCGAATTGCCGCCTGCGTGGTGCCACCTGAGAAACTTACGGTGTTTGTACCTAACTACTCAAAGCCTAGGAGGTGAACTCCCAAGCAGCTGGTCACTCCTTGTGAACCTCCAAACCTTGTTGCTTGAGGTTGATATGATGCTTTCCGATTCTGATGATGAGATGCTTGAGGTTGGGATGGTGCCCGATGATGGGATACCTAAGCTTCAAGGTGTTCTCCCCTGCAGCTGGTCAACACTCACAAAATTGCGGCAACTGCACTGCTGTTGGTCATACATCTATGGTGGCCTTCCATCAGAGTGGTCAACCCTGATCAACTTGACAGAGTTGTACATTGACTTCACCAAGGTGGCTGGATGTCTACCAAATACATGGGGCACCATGCAGTCCATGGTAAATTTGAGGCTGGCTTACAACGGGCTTCTGGGGACATTGCCTGTTGAATGGGCGCGTATGCAGTCGCTGAAGTTGCTCGACATTGGCACCAATAAGTTGAAGGACAGACTGCCGTCAGAATGGTCACAATTAGCCAAGCTACGGGATTTGTTTGCAAACAACAACAACCTTGTGGGAGATCTGCGTGAAGAATGGTCGGCTTTACGTGACTTGCAGAAATTGTGGCTGCAACAGAATGATCTCACGGGTGTCCTTCCTACATGCTACTCGGTTTTAAGAAATCTGGTTGACATGGACCTTGGAGGCAATCAACTTGAAGGCAGCCTACCAGTGGAGTGGGGCCAGCTCCACAGTCTTTCACGCCTGATGCTCAATCGCAACTTATTGATTGGGCGGTTGCCGGCTGAGTGGTGTCAGCTCACAAGGCTTGAAGTGTTGGATCTCTCAGAGAATAACTTGGAAAGTGTTGTGCCTGAAGAGTGGTCCATCTTGACGAGGCTTGAGGGCGGCTTGTCTCTCTAGCAAAATTACCCCGGTGGCCCGCTACTTGGCGCTTGGTCTGCATTGCGCAAGCTGAGCATTCTGCCCCTCAACTAGACTTTCTGGTCGAGGGGCAGAAATTATCCAAGGGTGAGCCACCCGGTGCGCAGCATGCTTGGTCTGTTGTATCTGCTCAGGGGCTACTAAAGGAGGCAAACCCAAGTTACACTAACGCAACATGATAATGGCTGAGTGTGTTGGGGTGTTGATGCATAGCCTGACTAGTGGTGTAGGTTACTAGGTAGGATCAACAAGTGTGCGCACCCTGCTACCTAGGAAGTTGGCACCTTTGTGTTCCAAACACTACCAGTTGCAGCATTTGTACACACCTGTTGGTGAAAACGATGTAAGTTGGATGATGCAATGGTTTTGCAACCAATGATTCTACTTAGTACTGGTTTGATTTGCACAATCCCCTTGAGCGCTTCTATTGGCTCCAAGGGGTGCCTTATATATATATATATATATATATATATATATATGCACCTAATAGGCATAGTATGCCCTTACATAAGGGCATAGGTTGTATGGTATGTATGGCATGGCGTGGCATTGTTGGACTGTTGGCAGTGGTGATGGTAGTGAAATACTATGATAGCTTATCGGATAAGGAAGGAAGTTACCCTTTCCGGCCGCAAGGCCCTTGGGAAAAGTACTTGGTGGCTCAGGGCTGAGCGTGGCTCCACGCTGGCACACCAAGATTAAACCACCCTCTGGGTGCCTTCAAGGCACTAACCCGGGCGGGAGTGGGCCCACTCAGTGGGGGTATTGGATACACACCAACGCAGACACCACTACCATACAGATATTCTGTGTGGCATACAGCATGACACAACAGATGCCGTACACAGCACAACAAAAGCACCAGCCTGTTGTGCAAGATAATGATGATAAGTCGGCGAATGCCACTGCCATACAGATGATCCTGTATGGCACACAGCGCTAGCATGACACAACATATGCTGGATGCAGGTTCTTACGCCTGTGAAAAGCCATACAACAGAATGAGGAAACTGCATAACACAACACTGCTGTACCATGCGCTCAGCTGGCAACCAGACATGAAGCATG
>JABEVS010000860.1:0-10120 GCA_018290735.1 Coelastrella sp. MACC-549
TAGTAGCAGTAGTAGCAGTAGTAGCAGTAGTAGCAGTAGTAGCAGTAGTAGCAGTAGTAGCAGTAGTAGTAGTAGTAGTAGTAGTAGTAGTAGTAGTAGTAGTAGTAGTAGTAGTAGTAGTAGTAGTAGTAGTAGTAACACAAGCAAGAGCAAACCAAGGAGTGCTGAAGAAAATGCTGCCGCGGCACTCTGGTCGACGGCATCGAGTCGACATTGACTGCATCATTGTAGCAACATCCGAGGACTAATTGTTAGTGGCAAATTCAGTACAATAGCGAGGCAATATTCCGTTTGTTTGTGCTTTAATTTAACCCCTACTAGAGGTTACTGGCAATCGGCCATAGAAGAAGAAGAAGAAGAATTACCCTTTCCGGCCGCAAGGCCGTTGGGAATATGTATTTGGTGGCTCAGCCACACCGGCACACCAAGATTAGACCACCCTCAGGGGCGCCTTCAAGGCACAAAAGCCCACTCAGTGGGGGTGGCAATCGGCAGATGACCTTTGAATGTTCCATGATTTGGGCCTTAAAAGGGCCTGCATGCTCCACTACATAAGTACTACTTAATACATGAAATTAGTAAGGCGCGTCGTACCGTCAATAGTATACTCACTGACTACGTTGTAACGGTTGTTTGAGCAGTTCGGTGGCCATGATCACTTGCATCTCTCTATCACTACAGCAGGTCCTTATATGGCACGTTTCATGGGTCAAGATAAGCGTCTTGTAGCCGCATTTGTTCATTTTTGTTGGCTTTTGCGTTGCAATTCAAATACACCTATGCATGTTGTGCATCCTCTTTCAGAGTCTGAGTTGGAGGTGGAGTCTGATGATATTCTGCAAGTTGAACTTGCAGACATACTGCCGAATTGAATCTGGTTTCTGTTTCTTTCTGGTGTGCCCCCATGAGCCACCAGTTGGCTGCTTACGGGTGGAAACCCTTGAGGTAACTTGTAGTAGTAGTAGTAGTAGTAGTAGTAGTAGTAGTAGTAGTAGTAGTAGTAGTAGTAGTAGTAGTAGTAGTAGTAGTAGTAGTAGTAGTAACACAAGCAAGAGCAAATCAAAGAGTGCTGAAGGAAATGCTGCCGCGGCACTCTAGTCGACGGCATCGAGTCGACATTGACTGCATCAATGTAGCAACATCCGAGGACTAATTGTTAGTGGCAAATTCAGTACAATAGCGAGGCAATATTCCGTTTGTTTGTGCTTTGATATAACCCCTACTAGAGGTTATTGGCAATCGGCAGATGACCTTTAAAGAATGTTCCATGATTTGGGCCTTAAAAGGGCCTGCATGCTCCACTACATAAGTACTACTTAAGTACAAATTAGTAAGGACGCGTCGTACCGTCAATAGTATACTCACTAGTTGTCAGTACTGACTACGGTGTAATGATGTGTCAGGGGTCACACAACAAAATGAGCAGCACATGGGTACAACTGCCGTGTGCAACAAGTATAACACCATCCAATAATATACATACCACCGATTGGCAAAAGGAACTCAAGACACTCATGACAACCAACGACTCTGGCATTTATTTAGGTGTTATAACACCACACAACACCGCTGTATCTTGCACCCAACATGAAGCATGACGAGATCAACAGCAATCATGGTACTATGCAAGGTTTGCCGTTGATCATACCTACAGGGCAGATCTCCCAGGTGTTTCTAGAAACCATTCAACTGTCTTTGCCCCAGCCTGTGCGGCACCTAGCGCACTCGGGGAGGTCTCTTTAAAAAACAACAAATTTGGCAGCGACAACCAGCAACAGCTGTGCTGCTGCCCCACATGCATGCTGCAACAGCACTGCTGCAAATGCGGCAGTGCCGCATTTGTCTGGGAAAAAGTTGCAATTGCTGCAGAGAGTGTCATCTGCAGGCCGTGTGACACAACACACACCAGCATGTGTGTAGATACAGCAGGGGACCTTGTTTATGCTGCCACCGCACACAGCTGAGACAAGGAAGCATGGCCAGCCAGGTGACTGCATACTGCTGCTGCTGCTGCTGCTGGCTGAAGGACTTAGGTGCTGCTACAACCCTGTTGATCCAAAAACCCCCATATGCACCACCACACTATATCATACCACCTGGCCCTGGAGGCACCCTGAAGGAGCCAACATACGTGCTCAAGGGGGATATTAATGATGTAGTTGGCAGCAACTACCGTAGTTGCTGCAGTGACTGCTGCACACCATCTGAGCACTTCTGCTAGCTGTCAACATTCTTTTCACAACTAGAAGCGGTGAGCAGCTGGGTCCCACTACATCGCATTGCACAACTTGTGCCAGCTTGAAGCTGGCTGCACAGATACCATCCTGAGAGCCAACGACATCATTGTACTGATAAGTTATCAAAGAAGGTCATCAAGTTCACCTTGTGATCAACCTCAACTTGCTGTAAGTAAATCACTATGCCTGCCGCAGCCCTGAGGGCGGCCCACATGGGCATGATGCACATGACGTGGGAGAGCATATGGCCTTGATGACCCACGTGAAGTTGTTGTTTAAGCTGCAGCCCACCCTGCCGCAAGCGTTCGAACGATCTCGCGAGATCGTACTGAGTGCGACAAATCAGCAGGCACCTTCTCATCTGTGAGTTTGAGGTCCTCCAAGCTTAAGGCATTGAATGACTAGTCAATTCTGCAGAATACTCTGCAGGATTCCGACTGTAGGGACAGGCGACATTCTTGTGCATGTCGTATCGGCTGACGACGGGCACCATATATGGTGCCATATATATGGCGTGGCGCGTTTCTGGAAACGCATAAGTGTACACTGCCTCTAACGCAGCGCGGCACGCTAGCAGCTACTGACAAGCGCATTATGACGTTCGGCTCAACGCGGTGAATGTTGTTTCAAATGTTGCTTGGCACATGATGCTGACTTCAATGATTCTCGTGTTAACGTTGATGATTTGTCCTGAGGGGAGGGGTGCTGCGAAGCTGTGCCGGGGTTTTATCGAAAGTTAGCCTTGTTGTTACGCTGTCAGCACTCCGAGAGCCTGCAGGGGGGGGGGGGGTATACCCCCCTACCGGTATGCCTGTCCGGACACTGGATTCAGTGGAAACCATAAACCCTAGCTGTTTCCAGCTGGGCTTCTGATTTATTTTGTCTCGGTGCGCCCACTGATACAGGTACTACCAGTATACTAGTAACCCTATAACTTTGTCACACTCGGCTTCACCCCTATCGCCTTGACAGCAGATGTCTTGATGCATTACAAGTTACCTCAAGGGTTTCCACCCGTAAGGAGCCAACTGATAACTCATGGGGGCACACCGTGTGACACCAAAGAAGCAGAAACCAGATTCAATCTGGCTGAATATCTGCAAGTTCAACTTGCAGAAGATCATTGGACTAAACCTCCAACTCAGACTCAGAAAGATTAGGAGTTGTCATTACACAGTATGCATCGCTGATGGCATGACCGTCTTGTGAAATCTGCTAGCAAATCTGCAGCGCTGGTCACAAGCTAGCCAGCAGCTAGCTGCTGCTGCTACTGCTACCGGGGCACTGCTTGCTGTTGTTGCTGCTACTGCTATTGCTGCTGGGGCAATGCTTCAATTGCCTGCACGATCTGATCTATGTTGTCACCTCGTGCAATGGATTCTTGTACAACCTGCCCGGTGACAACAAGCGGCAGCAGGTGCATGAGGCCGTCAGTGCAGACTCCTAATATCACTTGAGATAGGATTAATAATTCCCAGAATTACATACTTGGAGCGAGGCAATGAAAGTAAATATTCAAAAGTTTCATGTCTCCCTCTCTTCCCCATGCATGGGTCGCTCATATGAGTCGCTCATATGAGCGACTATGTTGGCTCTTACGGGGTGCCCCTCAGGGGCCAGGTTGCATGGTATGTATGGTATGGTATGTGATGTCTCTTTTCCTTTAACATGTGACACTTTGTGACATTTCTCAGCCACCTGAATTGTTTTCAGATTCATCAATGCATCAGTCATTGCAGTTAGTCTACAGAGCAGCACAGCACCGCAGCATGGCAGTGGATGTTGATGATTTTGCTGTAGCTGATGGGCAATCTAGGTAGTTCACACACTACTTGCATGGTCCGCAACAGGTGTGCAACAATGGCAGGCTGTGCAGTGTCTTCGGGTGTTGTGACTGATGATGGTGGCTGGCAACCACCGAAACACGTGTCTCACAAGCCATCCCGCTTGTTTGTAGACTGTTGTTGGGCATGGATTAGAGCCCAGCTTAGTCTGTGCCTGTGATGCTACTGCAGGCTTGCATGATCGCATATAATTGATCCACACTCATATCATAAATGAAACAAGGACTGAATTAAGTACTACTTAGTAGTACCTGATGGGCAACTTACTACCTAGTGACCTACTTAGATCTTCCAGAAACACTAATCGGATGCATGGAATACTCATACTATATTATATTATATTATATTGGATATATAGTGTGGAATACTCTTACTAGATTATACTATATTATATTATACTTAACTGTATTAATTCAACTTCATCCGACCGTCCTACCTTGTGCTCCGCGCTGTACTTCTTAAGCAGTGAAGCCGCCCTCCAGACCGCCCAGCGTGTGATGTTCTGCTGCTGCTGTGCTGTGAGCTTCGTCTTGGACCTCAACAGAATCCGCTGAAGGTCCGACAGGTCCGCCGTCTGGCCCATCACCTCGTCGTAGCGCAGCCCTTCAGCTGCAATACCTGCAACACAAGAACATACTGATGAATATTCAAGGTGGGGAAAAGAAGTTAGGTAAGTCAGCAGTTGCACCTCAAGCAAGTTGCAGTGAGCAGCATCTCCTCCATGAGTAGCCAGTCTGGGTCAATGCTTGCAATTTTACGGCAGCCTTGGTGTTGAGTAACACAGCCCTTCAGCTGCAATACCTGCAGTATACACACCAGACCTTTAGATACTTCACACACTTTTTTTATTTTTTACAAGTATTGAGAGTCTTGATAATCATCATCCACCGCTGTTATGCGTGTTAAATGTGAGCATTGCAATATCTTGAAATAAATTTCACTTGTGTTAATCATGAATGTTGATTTATGAGACATTTTGCAGATGCAACGGTCAGCACAATCCTCACAAGTAAACTGCAGATGCAATGGAAAACATTTTTTTGCCTGCATGAGCCGCTAATTATGGCAAAATAAATGCAAAAGAGGTCGCGACAGCATGACAAGTACACGCCATCATTTATGATTGATATGTTTATGATGCCTGTTGGATGACAGACCCTGTCTTAAAGGGAATGGGGCACAAAGATATATTCAATGCCTCACATAGCACCTCCATAGCCTCATAGTTCTGGACTTTCCTCAACGTGGTGGCGAGGAAAACCAAGAATTATGAGGGTATATATATAATCTACCCATTAGCCATAGCAATCCTGCCATCGGCCCCGCGCCACTTTTCAGATGCGGATATCATCAAACCATGCTGAGCGGTTCGACCGCCATTATGCTCACATTGACACCTCAGTTTAAGAGGGTATGGCGAATCCATCTGAGACACTGGAGGTATCCTTGTGTCCAATTACCTCTTGGACAGAACTGAAAAAGATTAAAATATCCTACGCAGAACCATCATGGCAAGTTGATAGTGTGCTATGTCAGCCAGCTGAAAGGCAGCTAAAACATAACAGGAGCACAGTTCGAAAAATAAAAATAAATAAAAAAAAACAGAGTCCCACCTGCAACTGCCACCACTGCCAGTGCATCAATCTCAGCATCTGTTAAATCCCTTGTGATGATCCTCGCCTGGATCTTCGCCTCGGCAAATTCCACATGCTCCTGACCGATCCCCAGGCTGTAACTGGTCACTGGGACTCCCATCAGGTAGCCTGCAAAATAACAGTTATAACAATTGTAAAGTAAAACAGGTGTAACACTGGCAGTTCTTGGGGGATGATCAAGGGCTGTTGGCATTATAACAGGATCATGCCTCACAATAAATAACAAAAATCCTTTTTTCCAGCACATTAGCATTAGAGTGTGACCTCTTAGTATCAATGTTCCAGAAGCAATATCTATTTATTAGATATCTAGTATTTAAAAAAGGCACTAGAGGCTATGCATCCCTGTCCTGCTTTCTGCTTATGGAACAATGATACCAAGAGGTCACACTCCGCAGACAAACAGTCAGCATCAACTGCAGCTGCAGTTAGAGCTGGTGTGGTTGTCATTAACACTGCTGCTGCTAATGCTGCTGCTGCTGCTGCGTGTGATTGTCATTAACACTGCTGCTGCTGCTGCTGCTGCTGCTGCTGCTGCTGCTGCTGCTGCTGCTGCAGTCAGAGCTGCAGTAATAGTCGCTGCTACTGCTGCTGCTGCTGCTGTTGCTGCTGCTGGTGCTGCACTTGGAGCTGCTACAAGTTCATTGGAGCTGCTGCTGCTGCTGCTGCTGCTGCCGCTGCTGCTAGTCTTGGCACCCACCCAGTAACAAGTGTGCTGCCTCGTGTGCCACCACTCGCTCCTTGTAGTCAGGATACACTTGGCTAAACTTGTCAATAATCACCTGCAAAATGTAGCAAAAATGACAAAAAATGTAGCAAAATTGACAAAAAAATGACACAATATGCTTGAATATAGTGTTTTATTGAGAGCTGTGGCTGTTTTGATTTGGCTGATGTGTGATCTCATTCGTTTTCTTTGTGCCTGGTGCAATTTTGTCAAAGCGCTCAGGTTCCTTTTTATCATCAAAATGGCTTGTTTGTTTCTGTTTGCTTGTTTTAATCTTAATAAACATCACTGACAGAATGTGCTGCACATCTGAAAATGTGCTGCTGTTGTACCTGCAGTAGGCCTGGTGCAGTTGACCCGACTGCCAGCACCCCCAGCACAATCCCTCCTGTGAGGTAACTGGTGAAGAATCCCCAGTCACCGGGTAACTGGCCCAGCAGCACTGCTGCTACACTGCACACACCTACAGCAGCAGCGGCAGCAGCAGCAGCGGCAGCAGCAGCAGCGGCGGCAGCAGCAGCAGCGGCGGCAGTGATAGCGGTAGTTTTTTTCCTTTCCATTGTCACTCCACAGCTGACATGAAGTCAATAGCAACAGCCAATCAAAGTACCACCTGCAAGAGCAGCAGCAGCTGCAGCAGCAGCAGATGCTGGTGTGCACACCCAAAACATGTCCCCTACTGCAGGGTATGTCAATGTGTTAGTATGAAATTGGTTGAGGTGTAGTATTATTACTCAGCATTAGTAAGGCCATTGAAAGAAGCAGTGACCAGGCATGGAGGTTTTGCACTCTGCTGAATGGAGTGTGTTTAACTTAACTTTGAATTGTGAAAAAGTGCACAGTGCAAGTCAGTATTCAATGTGGCAAACACAACTGCAGGCACAAGACACACTTTCCTGGTACAAGGACACACTAACAGATTTAACAGAGAATAGTTCAACTTTGAAAATCAGGTCTCTACTATCTCTGCACTGATATCGTTGCTGCTGCTGCTGCTGCTGCTGCTGCTGCTGCTGCTGCTGCTGCTGCTGCTGCCCCAGGCAAGTACAAAGTGAGCAACAACTGCCAGTACACCTGGCCTCAGGGGCAACATGGACTCTGTGGAGACATTGCAGGTGAGCAGCAGCAGCAGCAGCGGCAGCAGCGGCAGCAGCAGCAGCAGCAGCTGCAGCAGTGGCGAAAGTGCCAGCTTGCCACTAATAAGCAGCAGCGGCAGCAGAAACTTGCAGTGATCAGTTGAGACTGTTGTTGGTTTGGGAAGATTCATCAGCAGATACTGTGGCTGTGTGTGGAATGCTCAATATCTCCCATTAGCAGCAGCAGCAGCAGCAGCAGCAGCAGCAGCAGCAGCAGCAGCAGCAGCAGCAGCAGTGGTACAAGTAGCGTGGCTGGCACAGTCGCCAGTGCATCTCAGACAAGTAAACTAAAAATAAATCAGCTCCTGACCAAAATCAGCTTCTGATCAAATAATAATGAAAGACAAATTCAGATCCCCAAATGCTGTATGCCTCCTGCTGCTGCTGCTGCCGCCGCTGCTGCTGCTGCTGCTGCTGCAGGTCAGTCCCGCTGGATGCAGCCCACTGCCCCAAAGACCTACAAGGCCGGTCAGATCATCAAGCTTCAAGTCATTGTACAAACCAACCACATGGGACGATTTGACTTCAACCTTTGTCCGGCAGAGGCCACCACTGAAAGACAGTGTCAACGCCTGAAACGGTGCGCTCACAGCACAAGTGTCTATGCTATCTATTTTATGTGAATATAATAATAATAGCATGTGAATAAATAGCATGTTGTATGCAATATTGAATGCTTACAGTGTTTCTTAGTTTTTGGATGTCTGTAAATGCACTCCTTCAACCAGCAGGCCATCAAACAAAACAAATATGTGTGTCAATTACTGAGGTTTTTCATTAATTTCACTATTTATGTGCCACTCAGTGGGTAAAAATTGAGTGACTGTAATCCTTGCCGACTCTTATTCTGGTCAATCACATCTGAAGGCTGACTCACATTGACAAAGTGTTGCCTTGAGTCCTGCTGCAACTGTTGCCCAGCAGTCTGCTGAATCTACTGTAGATAGAATAATATAATGATAATATTATATTATAATATAATGGTAATATCATGTACTCACTGTTATTGTGTTGCTGTTGGGGATTGTTTGTTTGCCTGCTGCAGTGCTGATGGTCGTGGGGAGTTTTGGTACCTGCCAAGAATCAGAGCCTACAATGGAGGAGCTACAGGTAACATTAGCAGCAGCAGCAGCATTCCCTGGCAGCAGCAGCAGCAGCAGCAGCAGCAGCAGCAGTTGTGTCCTTCTATATGCACATGGGATGAACATCTCATGTTCAGTCAACTCTGGACTATGTGACATTCTTACAAATTCTCTGTTCTCTGGTATTGACTCATTTGCTGGCTTCAAAATTGTACTCACCCCACTGTTGCTGCTGCTGCTGCTGCTGCCAGGTGATGCTGCTGTCCCCACTGAGCGTGGGCCCATCAGTACCTGGAGCTGGTTCAATCTGCCAGAAACCAAGTGCAGATATCCTGGACAATGTGACCAGTTCAGAGGCAATGTAAGCAGAACAAGTAACTGGACTTTGTGCTGAACTTCTTGTGCTTAAATTCTTGTCATCATTCCAAAAGATAAACTAAAGGAAACTTTCCTGATTGTTATAGATGTTATGTTATATGGGTGACAAACATGCAGAAGATAGATGTTTGTTGTAACATGTTGTATATATACCCAGTTAATCTGGCTGTTTTCTGTTTTTCTCAAAACCCTTTTCATGTAACAACGATGCAAAACCCGCAGCGGTGGTGCCACAAAAATTTGATTTTTTTTATGTCCCCTTCAAGATTTATTCCAGAGAGCCACTCTGCAAGTTGCATACATTTTAGAGTTTCCCAAAAAACAAAATGTTCATCATTCTCAAACCTGCTGCTGCTGCTGCTGCTGCTGCTGCCGCTGCTGCTGCTGCTGCTGCTGTATAGACTGTCTATGAGGTGCGCTACCGCCTACCAGCCGGATTCACGTGCACCAGATGCGTGCTGCAATGGCACTGGCTGGCAGGACACAACTGCTGGTGAGCCGGGGAAGGCAGTAAGAATATAAATAATAACAGAACATAGAGGATACATCTATCCTCTTACTTTTCTAGAAGAATAAATCTATCTTTTTATTCTTCTAGAAGAATACTAGGAGTTATAACTTATTGCCCCTGAGGGAAGGTAATCAAGCTGCCTTCATAAAGTTGTGACGTCAGTGATTTGACTCAAAAGCCACATCATGCATGCGCACACTCTTGTACACCTTGCACAGAACCAGCTTTTACTCTTTGTACCTCAACAGGCCAAAGCAGCACATGTCCGTTTGCATTTGGTAATAGCAATAGTAGGGCATGATGTGAATTTTCCGCCCAAAGACGTGTTTTGTCTTATTGTGTCTTAAATTCTGTTATGGCTTATTGTCGACTCTGATCAGCACCAGCAAGATCAGCGCGAGCATGATGACAAATGCATGGTCAGCACACTCAGCTGCCGCTGCTGCTGCCGCTGCTGCTGCCGCTGCTGCTGCCGCTGCCGCTGCTGCTGCTGCCGCTGCTGCTGCCGCTGCCGCTGCTGCTGCTGCTGCTGCTGCTGCTGCTGCTGCCA
>JABEVS010000861.1:0-10068 GCA_018290735.1 Coelastrella sp. MACC-549
GTCCTAGCTGGGTGTGAGACAGTGAGTGTCATTGGTCAACCTGGTTGACCTTTGGCCGGGGCAGTACTGGCCCGACAGTACTGAGACCTGAGCAGCAGAGCTGGCTGGTCATCAGGAGACCACCCCCGTGTAACAGACACAAAACAAAACAAGGGGATTGGGTAGGCCGGACGCAAAACAAAACAAAGGCCAAATACCTACTGGTCAGCAACATCATTTCTGGGATTGTTCTATTGCACAATCTGTTGTCCAGTGCATTGTGTCTGAGCTACCAGCGGCATCGTGCACCCGCACGCCTGGGGTGTGCCCTGTACTCCAACGCCATCTATGGTTGATGCAGCCTCCTGCTGGCCCTAAGCAGCTGCATAAGACTGCATGGATGGTGGTATGCCTGGCTGCAATCAATGCTATGGATTGTGGTAGGAAGAGGGCTAATGCATTGCGGCGTGAGTGGAACATTCAACGGGCTCAGTCTGCCAGCAATATTGCAGTTGCTCCTTTGCCACAGAATCAAAGCCGGATTACACAATTCTTTCAGACAGTGCCTCTCGCGCCTACTCAGTTACAGCATAGACAAGACAGACAGCAACAACTGCAGCAGCAACAAGCTCAACAGCATCAGGATGATATGCGTCGTTTGCTGTTGCAAGCCAAGCAACAAGCTGTTGCCAAGTTTTGGCAGTTGTTATCTGATTTTGTCATCTTGAACCCTTGTCCTGTGCATCACTTTGACACTATGCCACATGATCACCCTTTTATCTGCCTTGATGATATGAATTTTGGCTGCTTGGCTCCCAGGCACCAGTTGCAGTCTTACTGTGTGTTTTGTGTGACCGGGCAGGTCACCCTTGAGCGCCGCAACAAGCGCTGTCACAGCCATTACTGGCTGTTGAGTCCCTCTACACTTGCTGCCTTGCTTCATGTGCCTTGCATGTACTGGCAGTGAGTGTGGATAGTAGGGCCAGTGGTCAGCCGACAAAAGGTCGGCGATGCACAGGCTTGGTGTGTATGTGCATGACTCTGTGTGGTCATTGCTGGCGGATATACAGGTCGCACTCAGTTGCTTATATGCCTGTGCCAGACCAATGTGCTGCTTGTGATGACATGTGCCTTACATACATGTTGCATCTGTCTGTGCACATACTTGATGCCTGCAATTGGAGGAAGGTTGCTGGGGTGTGGGGATTGGGTAGGCCCACTGGTCATTGCAGTCTGCATGGCTGGATGGTGGATTGTTGGACAGTGTTGTCCTAGCTGGGTGTGAGACAGTGAGTGTCATTGGTCAACCTGGTTGACCTTTGGCCGGGGCAGTACTGGCCCGACGTCGGGCCAGTACTGTCGACAGTACTGAGACCCGAGCAGCAGAGCTGGCTGGTCATCAGGAGACCACCCCCTTGTAACAGACACAAAACAAAATTACCCTTTCCGGCCGCAAGGCCCATGGGAGAAGTACTTGGTGGCTCAGCCACACTGGCACACCAAGATTTAGCCACCCTCAGGGGCATAAGTGCCGTCACGGCACAAACTCCCACTCAGTGGGGGGTGGCAGTACAAGTAGTAAGCCCCAACAAACCTCAACCTGGCAGTAACATCGTAAAAGAGGCAAACCTAAGTATCGCAGCTAAGAATTGGAAACAGAAACCAGATACAATCCGGCTATTTCCACTCCGAGTGGAACTGAGTTTGATCGCAGGGTTCAACCCAAGGCTTGGATCACGCTTCTGGCATCGCAACAGCAGTAGCAGCAGCAGCAGCAGTTTGCTATCACCTGGCTGGTTCTCTCGCCTCAGCTGGTGCGATTCTTCACACCTACAGTTGGCTGTGCCACCATTGTGGAACATTTCTTTCTGTTGTTTATTTCGCATTTGCATCTTATGCTGTTGTCAGGCTGCATCAGCGACAGCGGCATGAGCAACTTATCCGGCTGTTTCAACACAAAGCCGGGTTGGTGTGTGTTGTGACACGGTCTGCAGATGACGCTCTCTGTGGCAGTTTTCCAGTATTGCTTGCAGCATGTGCCAGCAGTACAGCTGTTGTTGGCTGTCACAGCCTAAGTAACCTCCCCCAGTGCGTTAGGTGCCGGGGCAAAGATAATTGACTGGTTTCTGCCCTGCAGGTGTGATCAACAGCACACACTGCACAGTAGCATGGTTGCTGTTGATCTCATCATGCTTCATGGTGGGTGAACGGTATAACAGTGTTGTGTGCTGCCATGCCAGTCGTTGGTTGTCATGTGTGTATGCAGTTCAATTCCAAATTGCTGAATTCAGTCAATTCCCTTCGAAGGGTGGTATTTTTTGATGCGATGGTATCATACGTGTTGCATGAGGCACTATTCATGTATAAATTTCACCATATGCTGTTCATTCTGTAGTATGGCCTCTGACACTGTCAGCGGCTGATGTGTCTTGTGTTTGAGTCACTTGAGCACCCCCACTGAGTGGATTAGTGTGCCTTGAAGGCAGTTTCTCCCCTGAGGGTGGTCTAATCTTGGTGTGCCAGTGTGGCTGAGCCACCAAGTACATTAACCCCAAGGGCCTTGCGGCCGGAAAGGGTAACTTCCTTCCTTGCCGTTGCATCTCAATTTGTTGCATGGCTCAGTTTCTTTTGCACCACTGATGTAGCAAACGAACGTCATGATCTGCTTCCATATGTCAAGTAGCAAGCAACTGCTGAGGGCAGAACACTTTCACTGAGGTGATATTGCCGGCAACAGGGGCCTCCGAAGCCAACTGCAGCTGACCTGCAGAGAACACGCTCAACCTTTCCAAGTGCACACTGGATTTGAAATCCTTCGACAAACCCACCAGAAAGCCCAACAGTTCCTGGCAGGACTGCACTCAACTTGATAGTAGTACCAATTACGATCATGACAACATTCTTGCTCACTGCTATGCACCCATAGCTGTCACAGGCTGGCAATATCCATGTGCTTCAGGAGTACGCAGCGTGTCCACTTTTGGACAAGGCGTAATTTGGCCAAAATGATAGTCCAGTGGACTCATGATCTTGGTTGCAGCAACAAACAGCAACACAGTGCTGCTGGTGTTGTGATGGAAGATACTTGCTGAGGAGAGGGCCAATCCGGACAAAACCCTGGCTGATCTCCTGAGCGCTAACCGTGGTTAATCACATGGTGTACTGGGATGCAGTTGCACTTGTAGCTGGGGAGGAACGGCGCTGAAAAACAATCTGGTGCTCTCAACAAAATACAGTGCATAACCTGGGCTTCACCAGTGGATTGAATTATGGCACATCAACAGAGGCCTAAAGCAACTACAGCTGTCAGACATACAGGGGCCTATGCCAAGTTTGTACAGTTCCTTGAGCATGAGGCTGGAAAATGGCCACTGAGCAATTTCTTAATGTGAACAGCACTTCTTGTTCAAGGACCCGACGCACTGGTCTGACTCTATGCAGGTCACTGCTATACCACCGCTGGTGTCACAGCAGTGACAGCAGCATCTGCATCAGAGCATGTAACACAGGTGTCCTGCGCCGACCTGTAAGATAAGAGGAAGAGAAGCAGTGATCTGCCGTCACAGTCACCAGCATGAGTCCATCACGGAGCCCTTGATACTACGTACTAACTCCAGCACCAACTACAGCATAATATTATGTATGAAGCTGGCCTGAGGTCTGCATATCACTAACACCCAGCCAGCAGCAACCCTACATTCTAACCCCACTCACTTGATGGTGTTGCCTGCTGCATTACTGCCTTGGCCCATGCTGGCTGCACTGTAGCCCTCCTGGCCCCAGTCAAACTCCACCACCAGCACCGTGATATTGTCAGCACTCATGCGCTCCTCCCATTCATACAATGCAGCATCCAACACACGGCGGCAAGCAAGGTGCGGGTCAGGTGACTCCACGACAATGTCACACACCTGCACAGCACAGCAACAGGGCATGACGCCCAAGACCACACAACTGGCTCCTGTTCAGCATGTGCGCTTTGCCGTGCATCATGTTGCTTTCAGTACAGGTCAGGCAGGCACCAGATGCTTGTCCTGTAGGCTGACAACATGCACAAGGGCCCCTCCCCCTCCCACAACATGACTACCTGCTCATTGCTGAGTACATCCCAGATGCCGTCTGTTGCCATGACCAACATATGGTCAACACCAGGTCTCAGGGTTGTGAATGAGACCTCTGGATCACTGGTGCAGCCAACAGTGGCAGCCGTAAGGTCGCCTAGAGACCTGGCGTGCAACGAATAAGCAGCAACAGGCAGTCGTAAGCTCCTAAGAGGTCTGGTCAGCTGGACCACCTGCATCATAGTACACACGAACACTTGAGTTATACCCCCAAAACCAGATAACCCCCAAAACCAGATAACTGACAACCCTGCACAGCTACAGGTTGACATCTGCAATCCATCAACCGGAGTGCAGAGCCTCACCTGGACAGCATGAGACCTGGGCCATGCGCATTCTGCAGCCACAACCGCGGCTCACCCACCAACTGTCCTGATGGCAGCCGCTTGGGTGCGACACGTGCACCAGCAGCTTCAACCCTGCGCAACTCACAACAAAATGATGTTGCATGCAAACTTTGCACGCTTGATGTATACCCCGGCACCTCACTTTTCTGTTGCAGGCGTAGCAGTTTGTGGCAGCATCACATCCTGCAGACAGCTGACCAGCAAGACCAAGCAGACGTGTGTAGTTTGAATTGGTGTGGGACCCACAGAAAGTGAGAGGGAACTAGCTGGCTACCTACCGTTCTCGTTCGCTCAGCCTTCGTGGTCTGTGGTCCAGTGTGAGTGGGGCTGCCTGCCACTGATCCGAGTGCACTTTGCGGCTGCACAAGATAACCCGAGAATCGCCAGCTGATGCCACCCACAACCGATTGCCTTGCTGGTAGGCCACAGAGGCTGTTGTGCCACTGCTGGCCAAGTTGACCCCAGACTGCACTCAGCAGACCACAAATAACTCAACCGGGAAGCTTTGTTGTGGAATAAAAGCCAATGATGACAGCAGCCGCTCTGATCACTGGCTGACGGCATCCTAAACACCGCTAGTTAGTAACACACAGCATTGAGTGATCCGGCAACTTCAAGTCATCAGCACCATGTGAGAGGCAATGGAGAAGGCAATGATGAAGCGACCTGTCATAATTCAACTCAGCAATTGAACACCAACTGCACACTTATATCACTGGCTGTTATTTGCTGATATCAGTCGCTGTTTGACCAACCTTGGATATGCTGCGCTCTGTCTCCCCAAACACTTCTGTAATGAGCATCTCCACCGCACCCTTCAAGCCCTGGTCGCTCTCAGCATCAACTACCTGCACAGCACACGTGACAGGAAACAGCACTTAGCGTGGAAGCACCTCGCATAGAAGCGCATCGCATGCCTGTCGGCAAATAACTTTCTGCAACCAACACAGTACCTGCAGCCATGTATGCAGAGTGGCCTGGAAGGCCCTAGTTTCTGCTGCCTCCTACCTGCAAGTACTTTGTCACCTCAATATCTAGCAGCCTTGGCAGCAGCTGTTTGCTGTATAAAGCTGCATCCTTGCCATGACTGCCATGGCCATCAAACACGCAGAATAGGTTGCTGCTGTGCTGCCCGCCAAAGCCACCAACTTGGATGAAGAAATCATCTTGGTTTTCCCGCTTGAAGGGCCCAAAACCAATGTGCTTCAAGCCAGCAGCCTGCAGCAGAGACAGATGGACACATACCATACTTCTGGCTGTGAATGGCAACATCGTGGATGTGCTGGTGAGGATCAATAGCATGCACCCTGCATGATGTGTCCAAATCACTTGCTGCAGCACCGGCAGCAACCTTCTCACGCCCTGCCTGGCGCTCACCACAGACACCACTCAGATGGGAAGGCACCATGCTGCAGAGCACTTGCTACAATGAGCTGATTGTATTACTCACCCGTGTATTCACATGGGCCAGTGGCTTTTCACTCTGTTCCAATGCATCCTGTAATGCCTGAAAACTGCTGTCTAGGCCACCACGTCGCTGCTGGAGCTTTTCCATCTTGCTGGAGCGGATAAAGGCAGCTCGTTTTGCAGCTATTGCTGCACACAGCTGGCCTTCACCATTTGTAATAGAGCCTTGTGCGGCTGAACTTTTGCTGCGCCGGGGTAAACCATTCCTGTTGTGACTTGAGCCTTTGCCTGTTGACATGCCCCTTAGACATTGCCTGAGAAGTGCCAACTGTCCAGTAGAGTCTGGCCCTAGGTCTGCAAATGTAACACAGCGTGATGCTGCGTTGCAAGTGACCTGCTGCTTGTTTGCTTGCGCACTTGCACTTGTCTGCACCGGCTGTGAGGTGGTGCCTGCAGGAAACCAGCTGTCTGATGTGGGTCGCACACCCGTGTCCTCACTGGCAGGACTTGTCACTAACAACTGAACTGGGGCTGCGTTCCCTGCAGCTGGAGCTGCTGCTGGTGTGTTGCTGACTGCTGCAGATGGTATTAAACCTCTGGCACTCATGGAGCCTGATGTGACATGTAGAGCGGACCCACATTTCTGTGCTGGGTGCAATGTACGCAGTCCTGTGTGGCTTGCGGAAGATCCTTCCACTACTGCAGGTCCAGCGCAAGCACACCTCCCCGTAGTGCACTGTTGTTCTGGTGAGCAATCAGAACCAATTACACATGAAGCTAGCCTTCCACTGACTGTGCAGGTGTTGACATACGTTTCCTCTGCTGTGTGAGTTGGCTCCTTGATTGCATGTTCTCTGTTCACGGTTTGCTTGCCTGCATGCTTCTGCAGACGCATTGTAGCGAATATCAGTGTGAGAGGTTCTTGGCACAAACAACGGTGCAGCATGCGGCATGCACAACATCCTTACCCCCAGGCACAAGCCCATTTGCCACCCTTGCCCTACTCACAGCATCTGGCCATCAACACCACGGGAATATTTGTCTCTTACACAGAATACAAATTCAAGACCACATGCGGTGCTCTCGTCGCTGCATGTGAACCAGTGCGGGAGGTAATTGACAAGACTCTCTCGACAATGAATATTATGGTATGCCAAACCAGCTCTTGATAATGCGCACGACTAAAACCAAACGGTGCACACACACCTGAGACCCGGAAGTTTGTCATTGCAGCTGTTCCCAAGCGGGTGCTGTAAGAGCCATGGGTGTGATTAGCATCCTTAAATGCATTCAAAACGCGCGTTACATGCAGTGTCAAGGACTCGAGCGAGAATTTAAGAGCCAACTGAACTTGACCAACTTGATCGACAGTGCATTGCACCTCTGCATGTAGTGTCTCGCTCGTGAGCCTAAGCAGCCCAGAAACAAAACAGAAGTATCATTTAAACAAAGCCTGCCACAATGAACATCTTCCGGTTCTTGGGTGATATGATGCACCTGCTGTCCATTATAGTCTTGTTGCTGAAGATAACTGGCATAAAGTCATGTAGAGGTACAACCCCTTCAAGTCAGCATATGATTGTTTATGGCTTCGACCATCAAGGCTGTGGTATGGCTTACTCTTGGTGGCTGCCATGGCAACAGGAATATCCCTCAAGACACAAGAGCTGTATGCTCTTGTATTCTTCACGCGCTACCTGGATTTGTTCACGAATTTCGTCAGCCTGTGAGTATCAGATACAGCTAGCGTGGCCTTTATTGTGACGTCGACAGCCCAGGTGTCACTATGCAGCTGATTACACTCGCAACTAATGCAGGTATAACACAGTCATGAAGCTAGTATTCCTCGGGACCTCATCTGCCATCATATACTACATGAGGTATCACAGAATAATAAAGCTTACATATGACAAAGAGCAGGATACATTCAAGCACCTACTCTTGATAGCACCATCAGCTGTGCTGGCTATGCTGACGACGCACAACTACACAGTTGTGGAGGTGAGACTTCACTCAGCTCCTTGCAGCAAGAACAACCCTCAGCTCATCCAGCCCACAGTGAGCCACCTGGAACCGTTTGCATCCTGTTCCCAGATGCACACTGGTTGTGAACCATGCTTGAATATCACTCTAGCTGCCAGTGCCTCATGGATAGACCCTTCAGCTGCAGCTGACAGATGCCAGCCTCTGTGTGTGGCGCAGATACTGTGGACATTCTCCATCTACCTGGAGGCAGTAGCAATCCTTCCACAGCTGGTATTGCTGCAGCGGACGCAAAATATTGACAACCTCACAGGAAATTACGTGTTTTTGTTGGGGTGGGTAGATGCCGCAGAAGTGCGGCGCGCAATGCTCAATAGTTGTCAGGGTCACAACAGTTGCAAGTCCTGTCTCTGTCACAGCATCCCACTGCCCACCCACTACCGCTGAGCTCAACCCTGTATGTAGGCAAATGGCTCATTCTTCTTGCACTCCATGCACCGTGTCACTGCTGACAGGTTGTATCGAGGACTCTACATTCTCAACTGGATTTACCGGTACTTCACAGAGAAGCACTACCGCCAATGGATAGGTGAGCACAGCGAGCCATGCATGCCAAGGTCTGAGTCAGACAGTGCAGAGCCTCACCACATAAGACGTCCTTCCAAGCAGCCCCAACAACGACCCTCTCATGGTCATCTGCGCTGTTGTTTGTGCATGTACAGTGTGGATCTGTGGGGTGGTGCAGACAGTCATATACTGCGACTTCTTCTACTACTACCTCCTGAGCTGGCGGAACAATGAGAAACTTGCATTGCCAGCATGATTGGCAGCTCATGCAGTGCGTGAATTGGAATCAAGCATAAAAGCAGCTAGGCTCAGTAGCGCTGGCAGGGGCAGCAGCAAAAAGCAGGCAGCACAATAGTTTGGCAAGAAGGACAGTGTGATCACACACCAGAAGATGGCATCAGTAAGTTGCCACCAGTCCTGGCTGGCCCAGTAGCAGCAGCAACGGTACTGGACTCATCCTTGTAATGAGTAGCAAACAGAATGTTGACACCCCAAGGACAGCACACATAAAACGAAGCATAGCAGTGTTGTCAGTGTGGTGGAGCTTTGAAGACTGGGACGCTAACATCATATGTGTCGCAGCAGGAAGCTGACGCCACCTGGATGATAAGTCATAGGCTCATCCCAGCGTTGTTGCATAGAAGTCATCTGGTAACAGGTTGCATAGATCAGCTCATGTATGATGATATGCTGAAGGGTAGCTGCCTGCCAAGCTGGCCTGCGAAACTTTCGCGGCTTTGCTGGCTGCATGATGCAAGTAAAAGTTCGTGTATAACTTTTACACCAAGGCTTGTTGTAGGTAAACTTGCCAATCGGATCTCCCAGATATCCACTGACAGGGTCAGGGTCTGGGAACGTCACTGAATAAACCAGCCACTGCTGTGGCACTGCGGTGCTCTTATCAACATTGCATGGCATAATTGTAACGTTACCCATCATCACCTGATTCCTGACAAACCGAAGCACAGTACCCCTCCTGTCAGGATGAGCCTGGTAATGGCTTGCTTACGGGCGGGTTACACTCGGGTAACTTGCATCATCGTCAGGTCATCTGTGTGAACAGACCAGTCGATTGGCAGTCGACAGCCATGCAGTGCTTGGCAAAGAAGAAGAAGAATAACCCTTTCCGGCCGCAAGGCCTTTGGGAATATGTACTTGGTGGCTCAGCCACACTGGCACACCAAGATTAGACCACCCTCAGGGGCGCCTTCAAGGCCACTCAGTGGGGGTGGTATTCAACCAACTTACGTCAGGATATGACTCATATCACGCCATAGCTGAGATACACAGAGCAGAACTCCAACACAAGACACACTGAGCATGGAAGGCTGTAAAACCCAACAGCCATTTTGCAGCAAAAGCATTGCACAACACATGTGACATGGCAGGACTCAACAACAACAATAGTTCACGGCGGACGTAGCACCACAAAGTGGGCAAACCTTACCACCGCAGCCAGGAACTGGTACAACGACATATGATGAGCATGTGCTGTCAGGAACAAGGACAAGGTGGGCTGCGAGAATCGAACTGCGGGTACATATCCCGCACATGTTGCACACCAGCACAACTCAAGATAACATGTTGTTCATGACCAATAACATCTGCTTCACACATATGGCATTTCCTGGACATGTAATCAACCCGCAACATGGAGTAGTGAC
>JABEVS010000863.1:0-10043 GCA_018290735.1 Coelastrella sp. MACC-549
TGAATGAATGAATGAATGAATGAATGAATGAATGAATGAATGAATGAATGAATGAATGAATGAATGAATGAATGAATGAATGAATGAATGAATGAATGAATGAATGAATGAATGAATGAATGAATGAGTGAGTGAGTGAATGAATGAATGAATGAATGAATGAATGAATGAATGAATGAATGAATGAATGAATGAATGAATGAATGAGTGAATGAGTGAATGAATGAATGAATGAATGAGTGAATGAATGAATGAATGAATGAATGAATGAATGAATGAATGAGTGAATGAGTGAATGAATGAATGAATGAATGAATGAATGAATGATGGACCTACGCTTGGTGTTTAAGGTGGACACCCGCATATGTTGAGGGAGGGAGGCGTGTGTGACAATCCTTGCCCACCGGCTCCACACCCCCTACCACTGAACATCATAAACTATGCTTATTATGAATTGATATATCTGGCTTCATGGAGTGTGTGCCTGTCCTCCGCGATCTCAGCATATCTAGAGTCAAGTAGATTCATTCCAGCTGAAGTGCTATACAGCATCACATGCATGTAAGGAAGGAAGGGGCTTCAAGTTTGTCAAATTGAATCAGCACTGCTGCAGACTGAGTCTGTTGTAAATCCGACTCGGAGAGCAAAGAGGTCCACTGGCTCTGAATCTGGGCTATATCTGGGTCATTCAATACTGCCGCGACTGACAGATTGTCTGTTTGACATCCCCAGGACAGGCTCGCCGCCACGAGGGCCTGTGATCACAGCCTTACTGGTATGGCATACCAATCTCAGGCGTGACCAATACTGACATTCAAAAGAAACTTTCATTGATGGTCCGTATGCAATTGAGTGCGCCTTTGTACACCCCTTTTCTCCTCCTTCTTACAGGTAATACATGGTGGTGGCAGCTGGATGGGCAGCAACGGCAGCCAAGGCATGCCTGCGCAGGCACAAGCATCATACCAGGGTGGCGCCCCCCACGCATGTCAGCGCATTTGCCATAGCATCTGAACTTGCTGCATGGCTATATTCCTTTTACAAGATGGTACGGTCCTTAGTCTGCCCAGCAATCTAATCAGCAACACACCAGGCATATGCTCCCCCCTCTGCTCTCCTGAGAATTGACACAGTAACTTGAGGGTCATCTATACCTAACTCAAGTTAATTGGTTGGTGACCACTGTGAGCAGCCGTTGTCACCAGCCAGTTGGTGCCACCAACTTGGTAGTTCCCCGCGCTACAACTCAACAGTCACCATAACCTTGATAGTCCCCATGAGGGCTACTCCGACATACAGCAAATCATTAAAGCCTCAGTTACCCATATGTCACTTAAAAGAGCACGAACATGGCTCGCGTCGTTTCCAGCTGGTCCAATGTCACCTTACCCAAGAGCTTACTCCAGATAACTGTCCCGTAGATTGGTTACTCGTGCACGTCCCCTGCTCAATCACTTGACGGGCAACAAACACCTGTGCTTGTGCTTGCTCTGTGGGTCGTCAGCTGCTTTGTTGGATTTACCGTTCGCAGCTGCTTGGCCTGTATCGAAGTAGCTGCTTCACTGTTATTTCACAATACACTCCTGGCTACAAGGGCTTTTCTGGGAACATGCGGACGCATCAATGGCAACAGCTGGCTCCCAGCAGCATCCGGGTAGCTCGTTGCCCCCAACAACTTCGCACACACCGCCCATGCGTTAGCCAGCCCCGCAGCTCCCATGCCGTTCATTCGAGCAATCGTGATGTGGCCAGCACAGCTACTCTTCAAGAGACACTGTCTACAACAGCTGCTGCAGAACCCACTGACGCAGCAGCAGCAGCAGCAGCTAGCACCATGACAGCCGCGAGTCCCTCCGTGCAGACCTCAAAGTGCCCGATGTTTAGCGCATCAGCATCACTCGCACCCCCCATGGATACTCAAGCAGTGAAGGAGCTGCTGAGGGATCTCCCTCATGGCCCTGGTTGGGCAGTGATAGACCCCAACAGCTTTGAGGGTGAAGACTTCAGTGTGCCGCTGCCAGAGGGCAGGTTCTGTTGGAACCCACTAGTTGGAGAGATTTTGGAGTTGAGCAGCAAAGGCATGGGTCCATTCCTTCTGGAGAGATACAAGTAGGTGCCGTGGTCAGGGTTGGCTTCATGCCCTGCAGCACTAGCAAATCGAAAACAGGCAGCAAGGGTGTGTTGCCCAGGTCTAGCGGCCTACTTCACTAACTGCTGTTGCAGTGCTGCATCTGGTGTATTGGATATTGCTGGACTAGTTTCATGCTAGCAGTCAGGCAGCTTGTCGACGGCATTGCCCGCCAAAGCTGTGCTGTTCTGCTCAACCCCTTCTGTTGCTGCTGCAGGGAATTCGGCCCTGTGTTTTCCTGGCAGATGGGCACTCAGAAGATGATCAGTGTGTTGGATTATGAAACAGTCAAGTCCATCATGCAGCATGACAGCAAGGTGTGTCTCAAGAGCCGGGTAGTCCTGGCATCAGCCCAGCACCAACCCAGGCTGTTGCAGGGAACATGGCTGATCATCTGCAGGACAACAGCAGTGCTAAGTGTAATCCACACAACAGACAGCAGCTTTCTGTGCAGGTATATCTTGTGCTGGTGTTGTATCATCTGCTGACCCTGTGTGTTGTCAACACCTCTGCTGCTGCTGCTGCTGCCAGGTTGTGAAGGCTTGGAGCTCTGAGAGCATATATTCCATCCTGGGTGAGATGACTCGGCTGCAGTTTGAGAACCCGGACAAGCGCATGGTCGCGCGCAAGATGAATGCACCCGGCTTCACCGCACAGGCACTGGCGGACTACATACCAAAGGTCTGCCTCCAGCCCACTGCCTACTCTGATCACCTTATCATTGCACCGACATCCTGCTGTTGACACAAACCTGAAGCGGTTACAAGTACAAGTACATTGCTTGGGAGCCTGAAGCCACTGGCAGCCACTGGCACAGTACTCACGTTCCCTGCTGCGCTGCTGTTGTTGCTGGTGTGTGCTGGTGTGTTTCAGATTGTGTCCATCACATCAGCACAGCTTGAGGAGTGGGCATCAGCTGGTTCATTTGACTTAGCCAGAGACACCAAGGACCTCAGTTTTGAGTTTAGCACACGATTGCTGGTGAGTGAGCACTTGAAGCTGACAGGCCTGGGCTCATACATACATACACAGCAGTGCTGGCCTCTTTTTGCCAGCCAGCGGGACCCCCCACTACACCCCACCCCGTAGACATTGCCACAATCTTGTGGCCCTATGCTTGTATCTCAATGCGGCTTTGACTTCCAGGCCACCAGTGAAGCAGCTGTGGGGACACCATCATGTCACTACCTCACCAGCAGCTTGTCAAGCAGCAACCCAGGCACAGAACATCCGCACACAGTGGTTCAGACCTTTCCAAGCCCCAACAGCACCACTCCTGATCTCATCTGCTGCACTCCTGCTGCACTGCCAGGTGAACTTTGCTGTCCCTCGCCAACAGAAGGCTGTGCTGCGCGAGCAGTTTGACCTCATGTTCAACGCCATGAGTGCTCTGCCGATTAAACTGCCAGGCACTGCCTACACCCGCGGCATTGAGGCCCGGGAGGAGGTCATCCAGCTCATCAAGCAGCTGCTGGTGATCAACAGGCAGCAGGAGCAGCTGGCGTCCAGCAGCAGCAGCAGCAGCGATGTGAAGGGCAAGGGGTCTGTGCTGGACACAATGATGGAGTCCTTCAAGTACATCATGGTGAGCGGAGCTGTCCACAGGGGCGAGCGCCCGCTATGCAGCATCTATCTTCAACGTGCCGCTTCAGCACCTTACTTTACCACAATAGAAAAGAGGCGCGGTCACTATCCACGCAGCTGCAACACAGCCAGCCCTGTGATATCTTGTTTTTCTTTTCCAGGGCACTGACACTTTGAGTGATGATGACATTGCTGCCACTGGTGTGACCCTCATCATTGCTGGCAATGACACCAGTGGTCTGGGCATCATGGGCATGTTAGGACTGCTGGCACTCAAGCCACAAGTCATGGACAAGTTGAGACAGGAACAACAGCAGGTGAGGGGTGAGCCACGTGAGCATGATGGAAGGTGCTGCTGTTGTCTGCACGTAGCCTTCCAGCAGTGCTGCACATCCAGCAAAGAGTCTCCCTGAAGGTGCAACTTGCCTTACAGTGTTCTGCTGTTGCAGTAGTGGCACTGCTTCACCTGAAGTCAGCTGTCCTAGTTTGTTGATTCGTTGGTGCTCTTGTCCACAGTTCAGGTATGGAATGGCATTGGCTGTTTGCAGGTGATGGCTGCTCACGGTGATGTGATCAACAGACATACACTTGATGCCATGACATATGCTGATGCTGTGGCAAAAGAGGCGCTGCGCATCACACCCCCAGCACCGCAACTGTTCAGGCAGACACTTGTAGACATGCAGGTGAGAGAGGATTATTTTGCGGTGGGGCCTGTGTATCCGCCATCTCCTCAACAACACCAGCAAGCCCCCTGAATTAAACAAATACATGTATGTGGTGGTGCTAGTGGTGCACGGCAGGCTTGCAATCATGTGCACCTGCTGCAGCGCGCTTGGGCAGCGAGCACATATTGTGTGCATCAGCCTCCCAACTTACTTGGGAGGCATCAGCCCAAGTAAGTTGGGAGGCTGATGCACACAGTACGTGCTCGCTGCCAAAGCGCGCTGCAGCGACTGCCACACTTCTGCCTGAATGATGCCTGTGGGTTTTGGTTGCCTGTGGGTTTTGGTTGCCTGTGGGTTTTCGCACATCACCACAGCTTGCTGAGATTGGCAAGGTGGCAAGCTGGAAGCCCGCCTCTTGCATGAATGTTCCTATCACATCCCTACCAGCTGAAAAGTAGTCCTGCATTACGCCAACTGCTGCTTCTGCTGCTGCTTCTGTTTGCAGATTGGTGGCAAGTTCGTCCCTGCAGGCAGCATCCTGTCATTGTCATTCTATATTGCGCAAATGCTGACTGATCCAGGACTACACAAACACAGAACCAGCAGCAGCGATGGCAGCAGCAGCATTGTGTCTGTACCGGCACATCAGCTTGGTGTGCTTTCTGGGCAGGTCCTGCAGCAGGAGTTTAACCCTGACAGGTGGTTAGCACACTCTCAAAGCAGCAGTAGCAGTAGCAATGGTGATCTTGGCAAGCCATCTGGGCTGCTGACATTTGGCACTGGGCGTCATGAATGTCTGGGCAGAGGTTTATTCATGAATGAGGCAAAGGTTCTGCTGGCTCTATTGGCCAGGAAGTATGATCTGACAATGGAGAAACCTGAGGACTTTGCTTTCAGGATGGGTTTTAGTGTTGTGCCGCAGGAGGGCTGTGTGGTGAAGGTGCACACCAGGGCCTGATGCAGCTGTCAACCTTGGGCAGAGTGGGTTGCAAACACATGGCATCCGTGCTGTGTCAGCGATGATGCAGAGTAGTCAAGCATTGGTAACATACTAGCATAGTATGTGGTGCTGTACATATCACGTTATTGATCATTATCTGCTGCAGTCTGAAAATACCCGGTTATGTTGAACATATATCAATTGTCAAGAATGGCATGACGACTGGCTGAACTGGGCTTGCCGTATCTGTTAATCTACTGAGGTTCAATGTTGTACAATGCGCAATGAGCCTGAAATTGGCTTACTGTTTGGTGGGTTATATGTGTAACTTACAACTTGTAGCAGATATACACTAGAACTTGATAAAGTGTATGATGCAGGGTTGGAAGTACTAATGACCAGTTCAATGCCACCATAGCACACTGGCAACGACCCACGTGGGCGCGGGCTGCTTGGCCAGAGCGGGTAGCTATATAGCATATATGTCATGCGCTACAGGTCACCTGTAGGCACACGGTGTGCCTGGGGCAAAACCCTTGCAACCTGATCATGATGATGCCCCCAGACCATATGAGCCCAAGGACTTGATCAATCATTGATCATGATGTTGCCATCAAATCATACCTAATGTATCAAGTCACACTGTGTAAAAGAAATTGAGCCATGTATGTAAAAGAAAAATAGCCATGCAGCAAGCTGAAGTGCTATGGCAGATGCGCTGACTTGCGTTGGGGGCGCCACCCTGTAATTGAGCCATGTATGTAAAAGAAATTTAGCCATGCAGCAATTTGTAAATGTATGTAAAAGAAATTGAGCCATGTACGTTCAGAGGCCTTGCATCTGGCTCTGAGCTACAAACGGTCATCTGGCAACACTGCACAGATTGTGTATACAAATGGATGGACGCAGTAAAGGCACGCTTCTGGAGAAGTTGGCGTTCGCAGCACTTGGGCGCACGCGGATGATGTCAAGTGTGAGGACTCTCTGGCTTGGGTTCAGCAGCACCAGCATGGCATCGTCATCCCTGAATGGCGGCTCCCTCGCATGTCAGATCATTTGCCAGCTCATCCAATGTTGCATGGGTCTATCTCTTTTACAAAGCAGCAATGCTGCACATAGGCAACGTAATACCTGATGTTACAAGCGTATTTCCAGGTAAGTCACCACTGCTACAGACTGTCCTACAAATGTCATAGGGGTGGCCCCTACAAAAGGCATGTAAATAGCATCATGCTGTGCAGGTCTCTGCAAGGAAGAAGCACCTTGTCTTGTGCAGTGCACAGCAGTACACCCTCTGGAGTTGACTGTACACATCCGCAATCGAAATGTTACTAAACATGTTGAAAGGGCCCCAACCAACGCCTCTGCCTAGCTCTACTCTCCCTATCCACACCTACAAGTACCAGTGCAGAGGGACATGCAGCGCACGCTGTTATTCCTCAGCAACAACCTCAGTGAGTCGCAGCTGCCAGTCACCAGCAACAGGCAGACCAGCCGCCTTCACCACCACAGCATGACCTGCTGCCAGCCGAACATCCACGCCTGCGCCTGTCAGCACATCAAATCTCCTGTTACCAGTGCTGGCTGTGTATGACTTGCCTGCTGGCAAGCCCAGGATAATGACTCGCTCTAGCTGCAGCTTGCTGGTGAGGGTGCCTGCTGGTGTGCCTATAGGCTGTGGCATGGCATCACAAGTCAAGATGCCCCTCTCAAAGGTGAACCTGCAAGCAAGTGCATGGTTCCAGTACAGAGGTTTGAAGCATGATCATGACGGTGCAGTACGAACTAGACTATGTAGACTGGTTGCATGCAGGGCACAGGCAGTGCAGTGCAGCCTCAAAGACTTTTTGCACTTCAGTTGCTCATTTGCTTGACACTGAAGGCTTGTGCTGTAGACTGTCTGCTATACTGGCAGCGGACTGCCAGGAGGTCGAGGTGTTCTGCAGCTTGAAAAGCCACAGAAGTGTCTGGCATCCTTGCAGCCTATTGACTGCTTCCAAACCATGCGAGTTTTGTGCTGCAAGACCTTTGAGCCAGTAGGTACATGGCAAGCCCGTGGACAGCAGGTGTTCCATCGCAGGCTGAAACACCTTCGGCTCCCTTCACCTGCCAAGGGGTTGGTGTCTCTCATGTTAAATCAGGGTGAAACCCTGCGATGTCACTGCCTCACCTTCTATGAAGGAAGTGGCCCTTGGCAAATGCAAAGCTGTGGCCGTCATCAATGTACAAGTCACCCACAGCATAGCCTGTCTTGTCCAGGGCAATCACCAATGTGAATGGATCATTGACCATGGTTGCAGTGCTGCGGCGGGGCCGGTCCCTGCACATGTTGCAAGTACAGCACAATGCTGAGTATGCAAGTTTGCTCGGCACCACAGGCGCTGCTGTGATGGTGGACATCCAGAGGATTTGCAGACAAGCCTCTGGCCAGAATGCAGTGAACAAAACACTTCAGGCTGCAGGCCCCACATCAGCTGGCTCGTTGCTACTGAGCTGTTGCTGCAGATGTGCTGCTGCTACCGTTGCCGCCACAACCGACCAACACCTGCCGTGAAGCCTGTTTCAGAATTGTGAGACGGCATGCCAGTAGGGTCTCAACCCTTAAGCTGCCTGGACACAAGGCATAACATGGCCCCCTGGCCGCTAGGGCTGCATGCAGAGCTGTTACAAGTACCCAAAAGACCCCTTCATGCCTTGTCACAGGTGCCACACCCGTCTCTATGGGTCACTTGCTGACTCACCTTCGTGGTACAATGTAGCCACCCCTGTAAAACACGGGTATTGCATCCAAGTGGACGGCTGTACTGAGGGGCTTGCCGGCCTTGGCAGTGACGGCCCTGCCTGCCAGCGCCTCATACCACACAGTGCCAGCAGGAAGTGTAACAGACACTTGACTGGCCCCGGCCTGCAGGGAACACAGCAGCCAGCAACAACAGCATCCTTGTCCTTGGGGCTGCATCAGCTGTGTCTTCAGCAGAGTTCATAAGCAGCAGTCTAGATCATTGGCAGCAACGTCACGCCCTGCCTATACATTGCATATGGCATTGCTGCTGTTGGGTCTTTGCTTTGCGGAAAATTTCTGTCAGCACCACAGTGATGTTAGCAAGGTGTGGATGGTCAGTCAAGTGCAGTCGCGTACCTGAAGCACTGGCTTGACAAGGATTGCTGGACCAAGCAGGAACTCTTCCTCTATGCCAAATAGTGAGCTGTCTTCAGGGAATTCAAACCACAGTGGACGCATCAGGGGGATGCCAGTCTGATTTGTGTGCCTGTGAGCAGCAGAAGCAGAGGATACACCTGTCCTGAGACATGCAGTCTGCAACAGGAACAGCGGCATGACACGCACAATTGATGCACATGAGGGTAGTTGCTCACAAGGCTATGCTTAAGAGCACGCACTTCATGACAAGGGAACCATGCTCAAGGTGATGGTGTGACAGAGATGGTCAGCCACGTTCAAGTTGCCAACAGTGCTGCTGTGCCAGGGCCCGGGTGACTAGACGCTAAGTAGTTGTCAAATAGTAGGGCTTCAATACGCCGGTAACGCAATTGCGATTTGCTGATGCAATGATGACGTCACCACCCATGCAACAGCAATTTTCTGCCATTTTCAAGACAAGTGAATCTTTTGCTCGCTATTTTGTCTAATACAAGGGGATGGTCTTTTGAGGACCAGCCACCATATCTGCTCAAGTCTCGGTGCTTTACTTCAAGTACTGCCCCGGACAAAAGCAGTACATTGCGTATGAGCCAGCGATGCCCAAAGCAGGCCATCTACAACAGACGAGTGCATTACTGACCTTCTGTCAGCTGACCACTGGCTGTACTATCTGGATTTGCTGCAGCTCTAACGCAGGAATATGAGTCAGCAATGCCCCAAGCAAGTCATTCACAAAAGACTAGTGCATCACAAACTTTCTGTCAGCTGACTACTGGTCCTACTATCTGCAGTCATCGCAGCGACATGGAAGCGGCTGAAAGCCTAGCCTATGCTTGCAGATTGTATGATGCAATCTGGGGGTCAACGCAGAGTTCGATCGCAGCAGGCAATGGTTGCTGCAACCCATGTCAGCAGATGCACAGCGCATGGCAGCGGCTATCGCAACACCACTAGAGTAACAATCAGACCAGAACAAGGCTGTACATGGTGCAAGAGAGCCAGGCTGGAGAAATAAAAAGCATGGTGCTTGCTGCTGCTGTGTCCCCAGGCGCTTCAGCTGACAACTCATGCACCTGAACCTTTGGGTCTGCAATAAGTAATATTAAACACTGCTATCAAGACATCTGATCAGATGTTTTGTTTTTTGCTGTTGATATGTGGCCAGCAGCTTTGCTTTATTTCTGCAAAAGAGCTCCCTTTGTTTTGTGTCTGTTACAAGGGGGTGGTCTCCTGATGACCAGCCAGGTCTGCTGCCCAGGTCTCAGTACTGTCAGGCCAGAACTGCCCCGGCCAAAGGTCAACCAGGTTGACCAATGACACTCACTGCCTCACACCCAGCTAGGACAACACTGTCCAACAATCCACCATCCAGCCATGCAGACTGCAATGACCAGTGGGTATTTGGCCTACCCAATCCCCACACCAGCAACCTTCCTCCAATTGCAGGCATCAAGTATGTGCACAGACAGATGCAACATGTATGCCAAGCAAGCTTCAGCATGGAAGGCACATGTCATCACAAGCAGCACATTGGTCTGGCACAGGCATATAAGCAACTGAGTG
>JABEVS010000086.1:0-162597 GCA_018290735.1 Coelastrella sp. MACC-549
ATATTCCCTGCTCGGTAGGGCAAATCCTCCCTCGGCTGCGCCTCGGGAGGATTTTCCCTACCTCACAGGGAATATGGCCACGTATCCACCCTCGAGTCCAACATAGCGACCAGATAAATAGTACATATATATATAAGTTACCCATTGACCATAGCAATCCTGCCATCGGCCCCGCGCCCCATTTCAGAAGCGGACAACAACAATCCATGCTGAGCGGTTTGACCGCCATTATGCCATTCATAATATCTATTGTGGCCAGGGAGTCCCCAACAACAACAAAAGAGGCACAACAGGCGATGCATGCATACAGGACTGCAGGGAGCTTACCAACGCACACTTCCCAAATGGTACTTTCTGGGTTGCTGCCAAAGGACATCATCATGTCTGATACTGCTGGCAACTCCGAGTAGCAGGCACTTGCCACATCACCGCGTTGCCTACACACGGTAGTTCACATTGTACTTCTCAACAGCTGTGGGCAAAACTGCCAGCCACAAGACAATCTGCAATGAATGTGTGCACATAATAAGTTGCTTCAGAAGATGGAGTGGAAGATCCCAAATAGTATGGTGGCAACATTGTGCAGACACCAACCTGATAGCAGACGACACGCTGCTGATGACCTGCAACGAGCTGTTAAAAATTCAGTGGCACAGGCACCACCAATAAGAATACAAAGATAGTCACAAAATATCCCCTTGCACAATGGATCCAGGGCAGCTAGGGTGCTGGCACAGCAGTCACCATAATTTCTGCTGGGCTCTGTCGAGCCGCTATTGACTCAGCTACTGCGATGGCAGCAGCACTGGTGGATTATGAAGCATGTCCCATACCCAAGGCACAGCAACACCATGAAACAATTGGGTACTGAACACCACACAACAGCAATGAACATGGCCACCACAGCCCTAGAACAACAGGCTGACAGTACTATGTCATGCTGGGCACTCACATGGATGGTGCTGGAAACTGACATGACACACTCAGTCTCCTGCCCAGAGGTCCTCCATACAGCATGTGACAATACTTTCGCAGCTCTAAATTCAGCATGTGACAACAAGACCTCACCTCTGTTTTCAGCATGTGACAACAATTCGCAGCTTCAAATTTAGCATGTGACAACAATCTCTCACCTCTGATTCAGCATGCGGAAGACAACAACACAACCCTGACATGAACAGGGCGAAACAGGGCCCATCCCTCTGTCCACCCCTGGGCGCTGCAAGTGTCTGTCATAGTGTCAAGACACAGTCAATCCCATCCGGAGATGGCTGATCTGATGGTACAACAGCACACATCCTGCTCAGTAGGTACTGTATTGACCCAGTCACTGCTGCAGCTGCCACACACTGCTTTGGACAGGTCTGTGGCAGTTATGCAGATTGTATTGAGCTGTACAGGTTGGCAGTATGGCCTTAGTTCAACAATCCAACAAGTAGGGCAAATGATGCATGCCCACAAGTGGGTTATGTCAGAGGGCAATGGCAGTTGCTATTTGTCAAAGGTTGTGCATAGGGAAAATGCAAGTGTGTACATCACACACAACCCATCCACTCTAGGGTCACCAACTATTCCAGGTGACAGTGTGATGACGCAATATGACTACGTTGCCTATGAATACATAATAAGACATGACAACAAACAGTTTAGTGCAAACAGGCCCAGATCCTCTGCTGCAGAGAGTCTCTGCACATGCTAGGCCTTGACAAGCTGCTGAATATTCAACCCCACTTCTTCTGCTGCACTACAGACAGGACTGTGGTGCACCACCAGCTCCACCACCAGTTCTTGCAATTACTGCCTTCACCACTCCAATCTGCTACTGTGCCAGGCATCACGGTACAGGCTGGCAATGACAGTTCACTGCTGTGGCAGCGTACTCATGGATGCAGGTTGCCCACAATAATGGTGCAGTTTAGTTAGCACAAGGCCCATCTGCTCGACCATGCGGACTTGGCGTCAACGGCACTAGGGTGCTCTACAACCATCAAGTAAAGCACAGGTTGCCCATGCAGCTCACAGGGGCCCCTCATCCCCTAGCATGCTGCTGTCCTCTGTGCTGGCTGACACCATTGAGTCGCTCTTCCTGTGAGTTGGCATCTGGCTGAAATCCATCATCTCCACCGCGCCTGATGGTATTGGCTTTTCCACCTTCTTCCGTGCAAACATGCCAGAGAACGTTGAGCTGACTGATGCTCCAAATTTGCCAATACTCTTGACGACAGCGCTTCTGGGCTGCGGCTGATCACCATGTACAGTTAATGAATCCATCGCAATGCTGCCTGTAAGTCGAAAGGAAGGGCAGGGTGAAAAAACTTCTCCCGTCTGACCAGAAAGGTGCGTGCTGCAAGAGCAAGCGTGCAGCTGCTTCATGTGAAGAGAAGCATATCTTTGGTGTCCCATGCCTGTAAAACCACTGTGATTAGCGGTGTGAAGCACTGTGCAAGGCTGCGATATTTAGCTGCGCCCGATGTTCAAAGCAACACCGTAAACAACACGCAAAAAGAGATCCGTACCTGGTAATTAGTTGAAGGTGGGTTGATGCTATCAGCACAAAGCGACCTCCAATGTGTTGACACGAAAGATGCTCACCAGCTGTGTTCAGCAATACACAATGTTGTTGCTTCTAACTGGATAAGATGCTTGCAGTTTGTCGCTTTGCTGTTTGCAGCAGTCCTCGTTCACTTCGCTCAGGTCGAATATACCATGCAGGTTCAAAACCAACTTGATTAGCACTTACTCAGCAGCTTCTCTAACAGGGCATGGCGCAAGGCGTGGTCGATGCCATTTATGCCGGCAATGGCTAGGGCACCCGAGATTACGCCCCTGCATTAGTCTGCTGTCCCCCGGGCTTCTCGACTACCTTCATGCTATCCATATACAAACGGCACATAAGAAATGCAGAATGATTCAGCTCCAGATATTGCTCTGCACATCCTCAATTGGGCCTTATAGCACGGACGGCTGCAACCACCACCCCAGCCAGCATAACACCAGCACCTCCAGACCACATCAATGCCTTATTCAACAGGCTGCGATGCCTGTCCTCGGCCTGAGAACTCTGCTGCTGCTGCTGCTGCTGTCGTCGGCGCGGTAACTTGTGTGCCTCTCCCACAGCTGCTGCTGCCCGGGTGACCTTGCAGCCAGCGACTGCTGACCGTTTGAAGCTGCTGCTCATAACCTTTGGCCCTGCAGCGCCACTGCACACAGTCAGATCTGCTGTATCATGCGCGGCAGCCGCGTTGGCACCATCAAAGTCGCTCATAGTAATGACCTCAGCTCCCTTGTGAAGTGACTGTAGCTGCTGCACTTGTTGCAGCAATTCGGCCTTTTGATGCTCCAGCTCTTTCAGCAGCAGGGACTGCAGGCAGTTTGATTGCAACAGCAAATGTACAGATACCATCAGCCCATGTTCATTGTGGACTGAAGTCCAAATTCTAATGCTATTACTGCCAGCAGCAAGGTGGATATAGCCAGTGTGGCTATGTGGGCCATTGCAACAGCTCAACTACGATTACCTCAGATTGACTGCACAACAATGCAGCAAAGCCAAGCACTGCAACCTAGACAGCATTGGCAGTCATTCTGTGGCATAAGATTTATGATGGAACGCGCCGGACTGTGCACAACAAGGCAGGTGAAATCTTCACATCAGCTGGCACTAGCAGGCACGCCTGAAATTCAGGCGACCTGATAAGAATCACCAACCGACACCCACTACAAGCGTAACTGCTCACCTGCTTGCGTGAATTGCCCTGCAGCTGCAGGCACCTTGCTTCAGCGCTCTTGACCTTTGCTAAATGACAGGCCGCCTCGCCAGCATGCTTCTCTGCTATTGCTTGTGCTGCTTTTGCTGCTGCAGTAGCTTCATTCAACTGTTGTTGAAGGCTGGTCAGTGTCTCACTCTGCTTTGCTGCTTTTTTAACTGCTGCTGCTGCTGCTGACTTAGCCTCAAGCTGCAGCTGGATCTGAAGTTCCTGCTGCTCTGACAAGAGTGCATTTACCCTCTCATCTGCTGCTGCAGCTGCAGCAGCTGTGGATGCTGCGTAGGCTCTTGCCTCTTCGGCTGCCTTCTGCAGTTGCGTGTTGCGCCCTCTGGAATCATCCAGTTGCTGTTTGAGCTGTTGAACTTCATCAGATAGTCGGCTTGAAGCAGCTGTGTGCTCGGCCTCTCTGATTTCTAATTCAACTTTCTCTGATCTCATCTTGCTCTGCTGCTCTCTCAACACTTGAAGCTCCTTTCCAGTGCTGCTGTGTTGCTCATGCATCTGCCGCAGTGCGGATGATTGCGCTGCCAGCTGCTGCTTGAGCAGCCCTGCTTCCTTCTCCTTGCTGTCTACCTGGGCTTGGAGTGTGTCAAGCTGCATTTGCATCTCCTGCGCCTTGCTGTTGAGGGTAGCTGCAGTCGCCGCACTGCTGCTTTGCTGTTTCAGCAGCTCACTCCTCTCCACACTTGCAGCACTGAGCTGGTCAGTCACAGCTGATAGCTGCTGCTTGGTCATGCTGTGCGCTTCCTCTGCTGCTGCTAGGTCCTGCTCGAGATGCTGCAAGGAAGCTTGTGCACTTGCCAGCAGAGACTGCTTTTCTGCCACTTGCTGCAGCAGCTGCTCGCACTCAGACTGTTTGGCAGCACACTGTTGCGTCATCTCAGCTTGCTTGTCCTGTAGAGCATTGCGAACAATTCAAGCGCACAACATGAGCAGTGACAGTACAATGCTCTGAATTAGCACAATATACAGGTATCTTTTCACTGTTATATTGAGCAAACTGCCACCAGTGGTTGGCAAGAGAGTGCAGGTGTGCCACTGGCAAAGCTGCGGAGTGGCTTCTATGTCAGACCAAGCTGCGCCTGCTGCCATCATGTTGAGCATATCATGTTCAATGGAGTAGTGACCCTACCTGCAGCTGCTTCTTTGCTTCTTCCAGTGCTGCCATAGCTGCTTGCTGCTGAAGGATCTGCACACTTGCTGCCTCCAGCTGCACACCCATGCTGGTGAGCTGCTTGCGCAACTGACCAGCCTCAGTCTTGGCAGCTTGGACTTCTCCAGCCATGCAGATCAGCTCTTCCTGCTTGGCCTGTAACGTTTGCAGCAACATGATATCGTGCCATCAGTGGCATTATCGTCATTACTGCTTCTACCATGCTGCTGAATCCACCTGGCCTATGGTACTTGAGAAGTAGTCAATGGTACTGTAGACGGCGTTTTGCAGAATCTACCTTGATCTGTTGGTGTGTGTCCTCCTGTGCGCGATGTAGCTCCCTCTGTGCGCCAGTAAGCTGGCTGCTGAGCTGTTTCACCTGCTCAGACAACTGGGTGTTGCGAGACCGTATTTCTTGTAGCTGCTTCTCCTTGGGCGCAAGCTGTATACCACAGCAGAGAATGTCTCATCAGAACAGCACAAGGCATGTGATGCCACTCAAGGCACACATGCTTCACACATTGAAGCTGGATGCAGCAAAAGACTTGCATTGTCACTACCCTGCTGAACAGCAGCTCGCAGGCGGGCTCTCACCTTGGCCTCCAAAGAAGCTTTGGCACTGGAGGCTGCTGCTAACTCAGCTGCCAGAGTCTGCAGCTCTCCATCTCTGGAGGAGATTATGCTCAGTTGCTTGGTTGCCTGCTCCAGCTGGCTGCTCAGTTCTGCTGCACGGCCCTCTACTGCTGTCTTTGCGGTGGTGGCTGTGTTGAGCTCTGTCTGCAGTGCATCAATTCGCTGCACCTTCTTTGTCAACTCCTTCTACAAAAGAAAGGGACACCAGTAGGCATAGGGTCATGTGCTTGCACCTCTCTTTTCTCACAAATAGTGCCAACTTAACTGAGCATGGACAAAGGCATCATGCGTGAGTGCTGTTTTGACGACCTCAAAACAACCCTTAAGCAGATTCCACACTGGCACACTTGAGAAAAATTGAGTTGCAGCTTAATCTCTTGATTGCCTAAGTGGGAAGCACACCTGTAACATGTCAATGTCGCCCGATGAACTGCTAAGCTGCTGCTTCAGGCTAGCATTCTCAGTCGTCAGCTTCTTCAGCTGCACCTCCACCTTTTCTTTCTCAATCTGCAAGGCTGCAAGCTGCTGTGAGGTCACTGCTTGTTGCTTAGTGACTTCGTCAATATTTTCCCGCAGCTGGAGCAGCTCTGGGCTCTGCAGGAACAAACAGAACATGAGCTGATCTTACTGCCACCTTCAGGCTGCTTGCCTAACAGCCTGATAGGTCACATTATGCACACATAGAAAATCAAAGTCGTCGGCACCGTCACCTTCTAAGGCAGCAACTGCGCATGCACAGTTCAACACAGGTAGTTAACTGTTGGTGGGACTTGGTCCAGGAGCTAGAATAGCAGCATTGGTCTGGTTCAGGACTTGCATGGTATATGTCACTGCGCACCTCATCCTGCCTCCTTTGCAGCTCTTCTTTCAGGCTCACAGCATATTCCTCTGTGCTCTGCAATTGAGCACTGACCTCCTGGCATTGCTGCTGAGCATTTGCAGCAGCCTGCTTGGCTGTCTCAATCTCTGCTTGCAGCCCGTCAAGCTGCTTTCCTGCTGCAGCGGCGGATTCATCTGCTGTCGTCACATGGTCATGCAGCTGTTGGCATTCCAGGCGTGTAGCCCGCAGTTCCTGCAGACCCAGGTGGCTGATTGTAGGCACAGGGTGCAACCAGATCAAAGGGCGGTAGGATGCCAACAATAGCACTGAGAAACCCACGTGTGGAATGTTTGTTCGGTCCTTTCTACCTCAGAATGGATACCATTATTCCATTCCAACAACATATGCGCTCAAGGTGGTCAGTTGCGCACGTTCACACACCAGTGGCCATCACAGTGCACAGCAGAGGAAAAGTCTTGCTGCTGCGCACCTGTGTCAAGCGCTCCAGGTTGCGCTGCAGCTCCTGGCAGTGCTCCTCAACCTGCTGCTTGGCATCCTTTGCTTGCTTCAACTGCTGCTGCATCTGCTCACTGAGCTGCTGCTGCTCCTGCAGCTCTGAGGTTCTGAGGGATGACTGCGCCCGCAGCTCTGCTGAAAGCTGGTCATTTTGCACACGCAGCTCATCAAGATTGGTGTTTGCTGCTAACAACTGCTCTTCAGTCTCCTTGAGGTTGTTGTCACGCTCCTCAATGTCCCCTACACAAGTATACATCATTATTGCAAGAGCCACCACTGAGCATTTGGGGCCACTTCAGCAGGGATAACCCACTACCCCAGCAACATTTGTCTGTTTATGCACACTGGGCAAACAGTGGCAGCCAACTGCTGTAAGATCTGACCCCTGTAGCATTTGCTTGTAAGGCTCACCTTCCATCTCCTCCTTCTGCTTGCGGATCACCTCCACAACTCTCAGCAGCTGCTGCTGCTCAGTCACCTTGCGAGTCAACTCATCCTTAAGCTGTTGCTCGCGTTCCAACAGTGTGGACTCTGATGACGCCTTCTCAGCAACCTACATAAGAAGACATCAGCAGGACCACAGCATAGGCACCAGGCTGTGAGCTGTTGCATGCAATGTTGTCATTCAAGTTGCCAGCTGTCACCTTCAGGGCTGAAGTAGGCCCTGTGCCAGCACATTGTAGGCGTGCATAATATTGGTGGTTTGCTGCCTTCTCACCTTCTGGTCTAGTCTCAGGTTTTCCAGCCTGAGGTTGTTGAAGTTCTCTTGCAGCCCCACCAATCGCTCCCTGATCACTGTCAGCTCCTGCATGCGCTCTTCCAAGTCCTGCTTCAGGTGGTCCTCACAGTCCTTCATGTATGCCACTTCAAAACGCAGCTTGCGCAGCTCATCAACTGATGGTGCACTCTGCAGCAGCAAAGCAGACAAGGTTTGTTGGTCGAGCTATGTCCAGCACCCTGGAATACACTGCTTGTATTCCCAGTGATTGGCACACCCAATAGGCGCTTATAGTGCCCTAGATCGTGACCTGGCATATGCCTTGTTGTCTATCCAGCCCCACCTCAGTCGTCTGCTGTAGCTGATCTGCCAGCTTCTTGTTCATGTCCTGCTCATGAGTGAGCTCCTCCTTCAGTCGCTGTTTCTGCAGCTCCATTGAGTTGATGAGAGCCTCATGATTCACACTCAGCTGCTCAAGCGAAGCGATAGTCTCTTTTAAGGAGGAGGTGGTGGCGCGTTCCTGCTCCAGCTCAGCATACAGCCCCAGACTTCCAGACAATTGCTGTGACAAAGCCTGCATGCAGAGATGGAGGCGTCGGAAGACGGAATGACAGCAAGCAGGTGAATTTGGTGCGTATCACTGCAGTTGATATCTCACTGTTATTCAGGTGTTTGAGCGGTCTTGCCGAATCAGTTTCACAGATGATGCAGGTCAGTAGCAGACTTGCTGCGGAGTTTCTGTTGCAAACCTCCAACTGATGCAGTGCATGTCCACAACATACCTTCCTAACAAACTCAGAAGTGGTGCTGGCCGCTTCTGTGCTGTGCTTGGCATTGTCCAGCTGATGCAGCAGGTCCTCTAAGCGCTGCTCTGCATTGTTCTCTGCTGCTTTGGCTGCTGCCTCTGCTTGTTCTTTAGCTGTTGTTGCTCTTTTGAGCTCAATGCCTAGGTCTGCTTTGTCCTTTTCCAGCTGTACTTTCTCATCCTGGACATTCAGACGGCATAGTGGCCAGCATTCACTGCTGTGTTCCACTGAACAGTGGGTCCATCGGCATGGCTGCTATTACAGTTCCCCTAGTGTTGCTGACTCACAGAACGACATGTATCACAAGGTAGTGGTGGCATGATAAGCCACAGACCTTATTCTGTGGTGTCATGTGCAGTTCTTGACTGTGGCAACCCCTGTTGATGGTGCAGTGTGAGCCAACTGCTTCATGGAAACCCACCTCAAGCCTATGCCGAGCTGTGGAAGCTTTGCTGAGTTCCTGCTCCAAGTCTACAACCCTCTTCTTCAGCTGATCAGACATACCACCTGGCGCGTCTGCTGCACCACCAGCGCTGGCTGCTGCATTGCGTGACGCCACCAAGCTGGCGGCAGCAGCTGCTGCTGCTGCAAGTGATGGTGGGGCTCTGGGTGCTGGGCGTGGTGGTGGTGTTGTGTGACCCACTTCAGACACTCGCCGAGACATTGCACTACTGCCCGTGCTGGAGGCAGGAGAGACCGCAGCATGTGATGATGAGGCGTTGGAAATGGTACGGCCAAATGCTGCCTGGCTGCTCTGACGTGGAGTCACCAACCTGCCACATCCTGTCAGATTGGGTATCCTGGAGGCCTTCCACATGCTACCTGAGCGAGATGTTGCTAGGCCAGTGGCCAATGGCGCCTGCAGATTGGTCAACAGCAGTACTGCAGCTTTCTCTAGCCTGGTGTGCGCAGGCATGCCTCCTCTTACCCTCTTTGTACTTGATAATTGTGCTGATATTGGGCAGTTGAAACAGCCAAGCGCGAGTTGCTTGCGGCAGATTCTCCTGGGCGTCGCTGCAATTGTACTCACCATTTCTCTGGATTGTGATGCTGGCGCCTCCTCTCTGTGTGCGGCCACACCTCTGCTGCTGTGTGCTGTTTTGGAGGGTGCTGTGCTGTGCAGATTGAGGCCCATCAGCTGATCTGTGCTCCTGGCCAATGACTGTTGACCACCAGGACCCCCTGCTCTTGGTGTTGCCCTGGATTACAAGCTATCAGGTGTCAGAAACTATAGCATGCAGGTAGGCAGTGACATGTGAAATGGAAGTGAAATTCCAAGCAGCAGGCTTTTCAATCTTTGAGGTACCATTTGAAGCAAACTTCGCTGGGTCAGGAGCATACCTGCCCTTGCATGTGCCAGAAAACCCAGGCATGCCTGAGATACTTTGGCTCACAGCTTTGCCCCTGCAGCAGCAACCAAAATCAACTTGGTTGGGACCACAGGACCGTCGTTGTGGAGATATTCGGGAACCACTGACCTCATCGACGACCTCGACGTCGTCACATCCTTGGCTGTGGCATCTGCTACGTCCTGTTTCCCCAACCGCCCACTGCTTGATAGCAGCCCCGTCGCTGATGACTTGCTGTCGAGATTCGAGCCCATTCCGGTATGAGGTGCCTTAAAAAACAAGTGATGAAGCTCCTAGAAGCTGGTCTTTGCTGAAACGGACTAGCTGACTTCGTGAGCTCGGCACATCTCTGACTAGTTGCTGTACACTGCCGAGCATGGATAAGGTGAGAGGCGTGCCAGATTCACTTGCGCACGAATGCATAAAGAAGATTGATCAGACGCTCAGCAGGATAGAAGAGGAGCAAAGAGATGACTGTGAGTGCTGAAAACGATAGATCACCAAACAGCAATAGAATCATGACATTCAATGCATAGTTCTCTATGCAGGATGCAAGCACTGCTCATGTCCTACGCAGCAGACGAGTTTGAAACGTAACGGTGTGTTATGCAGTGATTTTAGAGAGTCCTTTGCCTTAGGCAGGCTGCTTGTTTGATTATGGTCATATGCCTAGCTTCACATGTCCATCAGGCCAGCTTTCATCGTAACGCCGCTGTTTCTATCATCCTTCAAAGGCACTGGGGGTACCGGACTGACTCGCCAATGATGAGCTGTTCCTTGAGCCCGATGCAGTTGTGCAACGCACTCTCTGCTCGACAGGAACTAAACATCCTGAGTATCACCAGCTCGCCTGTCTGCTGTTGGAAATTGGAACTTCCAAGTTGAAGCTCGCCTGCCTAATATTCCCACAATGTTGGAACTTTGTACCAACTTCACCAGATTTTACAAATCATGTCAAAGTTGAAACAGCCCATCGCGATCTCCAGATTTGGTGCATTTCGCCCCTGTTCTGTTCTTGCCCCGGATACAGCTGTGTCACTGCTGGCAGCATCATTGCTAGTTCAAGCATTCAACACCTCTGGCAGACACCACAGGCAGTCTCATCGTCATACTCCTCAACCAGGCCCACATAACGTTCAATAAGGCTCCATCTTGTACTGCTTATGTGGTCACTGCCTGAGCCTGTCCTCAATTTTACGGTCCCTCCATGCACATCCTCAATAGTGATCCCATGTGGCAGGCAGCTGTATGGAGCTCCTCTACTGATTGCGGTTGTAGCCCATCTCTTTTGGCTTGCCTGTACGGAACTCCCAGCTCTTGATCAGGTTAGCAACGCTCGATAGGCCTGCAAGGATGGAATCAGTTGAATAAATGAATGGGGATTCAATTTAGTTCGTCAGGCCTGAACTTGAGAACAAGAAAACGGGCTATCTAGCTGTCAGGAAATGCATACAGCTGCTGCACTAGGAGAGTACACCTGACAGCCTCACTCTGTACTGTTGAACCATGCTGGTGCAGCACCGCCACATTGCTAGCGCCCACACACCCATCAACCGGCCAGCTACATGTCACATGCTGCAAAGCTGCACACTTATCAAATTAAGCGCCGTTAGATAGCATGCTGCCATCTTATGGTTCAAACTGCAGCGGAAGCTGCCAAGGTGTGCCATAGCCCACCCGCTACTGCAACTAGACTGCTGAGCATAAGGCTATGGGCTGTGAGCAGCAGGGCCCCGTCTCTTCTCCGCCAGTTTCCATTACACTCTCAAGCTGTCTCGCACCTCCTAATGCGGTCATGGCAACAGCAGCAGCCTCCTGGGTTGCCTGTGCACGAGGTCCAGCCACACCCACCAATGCAAGACTGGTAACTGTTCCGACATCATAACCCAGCTTGGGGCTGCCTGTGACCAGCTGGCGTCTGCGGGCGCAAGGGACAACACAAAGAGGGTTGTTTGTTGGTAAGTAATGAAGATGCAAATGCCCATCTCGATGACTGCACGGCAGCAGGACCTGTTATGATTAGTACAGCAGTCAAGACATGCTCAAACTACTGCTGTGCCTGACGCCTAGCCTTGGGGCGCGATATGTGCCGCACTATGGGTTACTCAGCAACAGCGATAAGGTGCATATGCCATGCTGGTGTTATGCTAGCTTGAGCAGCCAGCACAGGCTGTACAGGATCTGCCATTGCGGCAACAGTCTGTACTCCAAATGCAGACCAGAGTTTACTCTTTCTCTGTTGCATTCGCAGGCGTTGCCACCTCTACTGGCAGACGCATGATATTCCAAAACATCAGCCTATCAGTGCAGAGTCTGCACTGACGCAACTCTATCAGTGGTGACAACTGGCAATGCTCATCAAACAGTACTTGGCCTCAGGCCTGCGTGAAGCAGACCTGCGGGTCGCAGGCACTTTGCTGCTCGGCACTTTCAGTTATTCACCCTGCCCAAAAGTATGCGAGTCCCAGAGCAGCCTTGATGCCTGCCATCCGTGGGTTGTTCAGCGTGCTATAAGAGTAAATTGCAGAGCCAGCACCTGCAGCATGCAAAGCAGCAGCAGCAGCAGCAGCAACAAGGAAATGGGATGGGCAATGCAGATTTCTCATGCGCAGCAACACTCTGGAACAAGTGCAATCTGGCCCGCGAGCCTTGCCAATTATTGAATGATTGGCAGGTTGGTTTGCCAACTTGGTTTCCAAGGTCTTGCTCAAATGCTCACACTACTGCCATGCCTGGCACTGCCGGCCTTAGGGCATGATGGCACATGCTGTCATATCATCACGTGCCATGGCATGGTGCAGCACAACACACATGTGGCTGCATGCAACCCCTGATGCATGCTGTTGTGTGAGCTCTACTAAAGTAGTACTGCTGGCCAGCTGCACTGAGTGCAGCTAGTGGTGAGGGGATGCTGCTGCCCATGCTTTTCAGCTGCCACTTGACCTCAATTGAAATGACTGAATCTTGTTCCTTCAACAAAATTTCAACTGAACATAATTCTAGTAGAAGACAAGGGCAAGGAGGAATCTCAACGAGAGTTGTTGCGAGTCTCCAGCAGGAAATCATGTCCTTCAAAATATGACATACTTGAGACATGCTGCCGAATGCTGCTGTATAAGGCTGCACTATGGTGCCTAAGACTATATACTTACAAGCTCCTGACATGATGTAGTGAGGCCAGGGGTCAGCATGAGATGATACTGTGGCAATGGGAGCAGCAGCCTGCAGGATCACATCGTCTACATGAGCAGAGCCTGCATGCGGCAGGCCAGCAGTTAGGAGGGCAACAGATCCCAAAGTGGTTACCTTCTCTATAACGCTGTCGTTGCCCTGCATTGCAGTGGACATTGACGTAAGCGGCATGAGAGTCAAGCTTCTGGTAAGCTGCAGTGCCGAATTGTTGCTGCAATAGCCAATAACAACGCGCAGGCTGCACTACCTGAGGCACTGTCAGCTTGTCAGATCCTTTGTCCTGTGCCATGCTTATGGTTTGTTGGCTCAATGCGCTGAAAACCCAAGCTACGTCAGTGTCGAAAGCAACGACAGTTGGTTGACTAATAGCTGTTGCAACACTGTTTAAGACCGGTGATCGCCTCCAAATAGATTTACACCGTACCGAAGAGTGCTTGGGTGTAGGATGTGTAGGATGCGTGCTGCTGAGGTGTCAGCATTCGTCAGGTGTGTGCGTGTGACTCGCTGTGTTGGATGGACTAGCGGCAGTCGTATGGGCAGTAGATCAAAGAGCCCTCATGTTGCAAAATGTAAATAAGCAGTCTTTGTTGGCTCCTTGTGCGGCCTCCAAACAAGCAGCTCGTGCAGAAACCTTTCCAGCGCAGACGCAGATTCTTTCGGTACAAAAATCAAATATACAAGTTTGATTTATTTACTTGTTATGCGGATGATTGGCTAAACCGCTGCCTCTTACTTCGCTCCGACAAACTCAACTTGCTGTTGGCCAATATGGAGGCAAGTGACATATAAGCAGTAGGCCGCAAGCATAGTTGACCTGGCGACTATAACTTTGCTATAATTCACTCCATACACCTTCATCAGCATACAGCTCGCTCAGAAATGTACCTGTACTCTTGTGGTCATTCTACTGCAGAGGAAATCCCTCCCAGGCGCTCTCTCTGTTCCCTCGTCTGTTGACAGCGCCGCAAATGGCACCCCAAGTAGGTTTAAAGGGTCATGGTGGGCCCCGTGGTTTATAGAATCTACTAATACCATCTGTATGTACTATCGCTGGTCAAGCTGAGGGCTGTACTTGAAAATGTGCAGTAGGCATGACAGGTAGTCCAAGACACCATCAAAGGAAGCAGTTGTTGTTGTCGTTCTAACGCAGAAACATCAAGAATATCGGATCGATTTAGGGTATATGATCTTGTAGAGGATGCACCTCCAAAGACATTCCATGAGGCTGCTGAGAGGGGAGAAACAACATTCATGGTCAAATTAATAGAACGGACCATTGACTTTGACATCAACCAGCAGGTTGGCGTGATTGGCAATATGAACTATCAAGAGCCAGTTGCTTATCATGTGGAGCCTGAGATGCCTTGCAGTGGGACGGAATTTTCAGATTCAGCAATGCTGTCAATGCCCACGGCTGTAAAAACACCACATGCACGACTGCTTGATGTTTGCAGGACAGAGTTGGCCGCACCGCCCTCCACTGGGCCGCCGAGTGCAACCAGGTAGAAGCAGCAAAGACACTGCTAGACTATGGAGCTGATGTAAGAGCTCAGGAGTGCATGGGCAGGTCGGTGCTGCTGGACCTTTTGTCCCAATCACATGTTTCAGACAGGGGTCACCTAGTCGATCGTAGTGCAGCAGTCTGCGGCTTTTAGCAGCTATGCATTATCTGCCAAGTTTGATAATGGCATTGTTCACCATCTACAGCCCATGGCCTTCTGTCATTGCATGCCGGAAAGGCAGGCCCAACAAATGTGATGCACGTTGACAACTGTTTAGCGTGCAGCAGCACCACCTTGGTTGCCCGCCATTGCCTGTGCAAGCAATGCAGCAGTTCATTGTGTGTTTGCAACCAACGCTCTTCGAAGACTGGACTCTCATACCCACTACTGCTCAGCCATGCCAATGACACAGCTGAAGGTTTGTTTATCTTCTAACTGGGTCCTCCCCGTATTGACAGGTCAGCAGTGCACCTGGCAGCCCGTGCAGCGGATGCTGAGATGCTGTCAACGTTGCTGGATGCCCTGCCAGAGGAGCAGCGCAGTGAGCTTGTGAATGCAGCTGACAAAAGCGGCATCACGCCTGTGTTCCTAGCATACCAGAGGTGAGACACCTAGAGCTGCAAGTAATCTGCAGGACTCCTGCAGCAATCGCCAGGCTCTTAGCACCAGCATGGGGCCAGCTGCCACCTCACAAAGTAACGAGTGTTCTGTTAACACCTTTCTGGGCGCCCTGCAAGCTGCTGCAGCATCAGCTTTCATCCCGCTGGTACCCAGCAACTGACTGGGCGGTACCTCAGTCTGGGGCTGGCAGGGCCTGCTGCAGTTGGGACTCCTTGCTTCCTGGAAAGTAGCAGTAGGAATCTCAATATCACTACCCAGGGCGGGCAGTACCCGCCAGGTTGCCTGGTCCCTCATGCATGCAGTAGCTTTGTCAGCGCCTGCCTATTCAAAGCATCCTGTATGCCCATTAACCCTTGATGACTTTCCGTGAACGAGATTGAACCCAGGCATCACCATGAGAAGAACTGGCAAATGCGAGCATGACATCATCAGCAAACGCTCTTGTCTTCGCGGCTATGCAGCATCCAATGCACTTGTCTGACAGGCTGCATAAGTTTCATGAGGTATCAGCACCACCAGCATAGCATGCTCAAGTCACAAGATTAAGCTTTACACTCAGTGTCACTGACCAGTGGTGTTGGCATGCTGCTTTGTAGGGGTGATGAGGGGCAGTCTTGCTTTGAGTATCTGATGGCACATGGGGCACGTTACAACCAGCAGCAGCTGGATGAACAAGCCGCAGCAAGCAAGTTTGGGTAGCTGGCAATGGCGTGGGATTTCTGTTGCAGCTGACAGTCAACACAGAGATAGAAGTAGCCTATACTAGCCAGTTGGCACTACTCTGTTGCCAAAGACCGGTGGTACCAACCAGAGTCAGATTCCTCTTATAGTGCCACTGTGGTCTGACACCACAGTAACACTTATTACTGACGATCCAGCTGTTTGTTTGGCCAAGTGTGTGTACGTGATGGTACTGTAGATGGCAGCAGTCAATAGAGCAATACAGCACATATATGTGCTACCGCTAGAGTATAGCGGTCCAACGGCGAGACCAACGCAAGGGTACAATGTTACAGCCATTTGCTTGTTTGCTCGTGTCTGGTCCCGGTCTGATCCAACTTGCCTTGCATGCATGCGGCTTTCGGAGGACAATGGACGTTGGAGGAGGTGGCAATCAGCAGCACCTGGAAGTACTCTAGCAATGGGTTATGCAAGAAGACTCTGTGGCTCAGGTTCAGCAGCACCCGGTGCTGAGCACGGCGTCACTGACACTGACACTGATGGCATCCGGATGACCCAGGGGTCCCTAGATGGCGGTCCCCTCGCATGCTGGTTCATCTGCCAGCTCATCCAATATTGCATGGCTTTATCTCTGTTCCTGATTCAAGACTAGGTACAATTACAAAGCCCCATGAGCGACTTAAATGATGGCTCGCAGGTCTAGGACCGGGGAGGGTGTAACCCCCTCAGGATGTAAAAGAAATTGAGCCATGCAACAAGTTGAGACCCCCTCAGGATGTATTGTATTGTATTGTTGTTACATATTAGAGACTGACGCAGTTGGGCCAACACCACGTTCTTCATATGCATGGCAACTTAGCATGAGCTGCTAGCTCATTGCTACTGCCAGCAACCTCTGCATGGGGCTGCTGCTGTAATTATCACTGCTACGTAGTATACTGAGTAGCCTTAAGAAGCTTCTAGTCACTAGCAACGGTTGCCAGCAGCTACAACTCAACTCCATTGTCAGCTGTCTTCTCTTGGATTGGGAGGGCCTTTTTCAGCTCGAACCTTGTATGGAAAAGGCAGCAACTAGAAAGATGCCATGTGCAAGTCCACACACTGTTGACACATCAAGCTCTGATATCCTAACTTGCACTCCAGACCAGTGTCACTGGTCGGACAGTCCCATCCACACTGTGCATGGGCGGTACTGCAAAATATGCATATGCAAATCTAGCTGGCGCTCTGTGACGATTGTTGTGAAAAGCCAGATCTTCATGTAGCCTTCTGCTTGGCCTGCACATGCGGGAAAATACAAAGTTGAGATTGTGCAGCGCCCAAGCACTAGTGAATACTGCACAGCGCCGTTATTGAATGATCTTTTACTCACGGAGGTGTCAGAGACCATCGATATATTTTCTTACTGGGTATTTTCTTACTGGACTATCGGTACTACTGATCTTCACATTGAGGCCATGGCACAGGCCTCCTTGGACAGGCCTATTGGATATGTACCAGGCACTGCCCTAGCCTAGTACTACTAGCCAATGGTTGGCCAAGACTGCATTCAACTGGTGGAACCAGAGAGCTGCTGACTGGTTCCAACTTGGCATCAGGCCTGAAGCCCAGCCTCAGCCCGGCAAGTTGCCTGCCAGGTACTTGGTAAGCGGCTTCACCAAGTACTTGGTGCTGAGGCTCAACCTGGTGGGTTAGCTAGGGCATATACCATTCTGGCAGATTGAACCTATCTTGGCAGATTGAACCTAGCCGCCACAAATCAGCCTGATACTGGGTATCTGTCCTAGCTAGCTAGTAGATTAAACCTGCATGCAGGCTGCTGATTGCAACACGGCTGGGCCCTACCGCATTAGCCCCAGGTACCTGGCATTTCACTATCACTGGGAATACCACTGGCAAAAATGATACTGGCTGAGGTCTATTCAAATACCAGAAAGAATCCTATCCAGAACAAGATTCATCATTGTTTCTGAAACCACGGGCTCTGCTCTTCACATGGCATGTTCACCTGAGGGGGATTATGCCTCCAGATCCACAGTGTCAGTGCTGTTGCATAACTGACCCACAGCAGGTAGGGGCCCAACAGGGGCAGGGTGATGTCACCAATCACAGGTCGAAACTGAGCGATGGTAGCAACAATGGCCAGCCACATGCCTGCAAGCAGTGGACAAGCATTGGAACAGACAATCAGATTGTACAAGTCGCTGATTGGCAAGAATGTATCATTGATTAAGAATTTGTTAGACTTGGCACAAGCTCAGGCTGAGACTGCAAGCCTTGTCAAAAAATAGTCCAATCATCTTAAAAAAATGAAAATGAAATGCTTGCAAGCAAATGAATGCTTGCCAAGGTGTTCGATGATGGAACACCAGTGGCAGACTTATGCTACATGCATGTCTGCTGTATGCACGCCCAGGACCAATATACCCGATGCAAGGAGCATTCAATGCAGCAAGTTGCTGCACTGAGCAAGCTTTTGCAAGTTGCATTGTGGTGCTTACCAATGATGTCAAGCGAGGCCAGGCCTAGCTTGTGTGCCTTGAAGAACAGAGGAGTCCACAGGAAGTTCAGCAACAGCTGGAAGCCATACACAGTCAGAGGCCATCGCTGCTTCTCAAGCCCTGCAGAAGCAGACAGCAGTTCACGACTTTCGTCCACATGACGCAAAGGGTGCCGGACTCTTGTGACGGTCACATGTGTTCAGCTACAGTGGAGGACTACTTACTGTGAAATTTATTTGTGGATAGCATCCACCTGTCACGACCTTCTCACAGAACTATACCAGTCCATGTGATACCTGTGATGGCTCTAAAGCGGATCAAATTAGAGTGCATGCCAGGTGTGCAACTAGCTGCTAGCAGCGCAACACACATACGATGTAAGTGTTCAGCTTTTGAAGAACTCTAAGGATGCCATGCCAGGTAAAACGCAGCCCCAGCAACAAGGTGAAGGACCAAATCGAGCACCATGTTTGATTTCCTGTGAATTCCATTGCCCTCCATAGTTTCAATTGCCCTGCATGGACAGCATCCCACATTTGAATGATGGATGCTGCTTTCTGACGTTCATTACAAAAGAAATGCACCCACCTCCTTGTTGGTAAACCAAATAAGAAGCATATCCCATCATGATGTAGAGTGCAGTCCATACGGGTCCAAATAGCCAGTTCTGCAAGCAGGGCCGCAACAACGGTTTCATTCAGGCAAAGCAGTACTACTGCATGGTGCCACCATGTATTGTATGATACAATGGCATGTGCACTCATGAGAGTCTGTGTTTGCAAAGAATGGAAGTTGATGCTGGTGGCCCACCGTGGCATCTGTAACACAGATGTCATTGTGCAGTGACGTGAGACTGGTGGCAATGCCATCGATTTTGAACAGCGGCGCTGGTTTCTGCTTCTAACCATATGTTTCACTGTATATGCATGCATATACTGCGCAGTACAGCAACCTATCCATACATTACATTCCTTGATCCCCGAGTTATTCATGCATTGTAAGGGGAGAGTGAGCAGCTTGTAAGGGGAATCCGCCTGAGTATGCAATGCAGTAAAAACCATGTTACAATCGGTGATGTCTTGACGGGCTGTGTCACAGGTCACCTACTGGTGGGGTCCATGATGGCTTCCTGATAGTACGGTACCTGCAGGTTCAGCGTGCAGTGAGACTTCACACAGGATATTAATGTGAACCGAGAATGCAAGAAAGATAGGCGATGACAAGTTGTTGCTGCTTGCTGTACTTAGCTGCAGGGTTTGCTGCAGCTGTTAGAACACAAGTGCCACAAGATCACAAGTTGAGCCATGCACAAGCGCAAGCTGCTCCTGGTGCATGCATTTGCAGAAGCGCAGTGCGACGAAAGTATTAAGCAAAAGCTTACGCTGTGGGCGGCACGTAATGCGCTTGACACGATTGGTAAAAGGCAGCATCCACTGACTGAAAACTTGGCTCAAGTACACACAGTAGCTGCAAGTGACAGACTGCCCCAGGTATCCCGCCTGGCAGCAGAAGAGTGAATGTATGCTGATCATGCGTACCATGTCGTGATCTCACTGGCTGTTGCGAGGCTTCCACCAACCCCACCTGCCAGAGGTATCGCAACTGCATACCCCTGCATGCATGGAGACTCCATGTAAGCTATCGGCATGGTAACGAAGAGCCTGCACCAACCTCACAATGCGCAACATACAAGCGTCTTCCAATCGAACTGCGCCAGGTGCTCGCTCCAATCGCACTTGGTTCCGAAAGAAGAGTTGACTACTACCATGGTATCAGCTGATAGCGTCTGATCAGACACGTCTGTTGCTGCTGATGATCAAGTTATTAATTAATCGTTGAGTGGAGATTAGATGAACTGTTTGCAATGCATGAGGGAGTTCCAACCCGATGCCGTCTAGACAAGCAGTACTGCAGCGACAGCGTTACGTCATCCGATGACCAGCTGGGATACATTCCGCCGCTCAGTGAGCAGTAAGCAGGCAGCAACATCCACATTGTCCTGCTCAGCACAATGGAACACAGAAGAAAGACGTCTGCCTGCACGAATTTGCTGTCCTTATTGCAGCCTGAACTTCAACAACAAAGGACCGCAGGCACACACCGTCTGCCCCAGTAAGGCAGACACTTCGTGGGGTATACAGTCACATACATGTGTACACAAGTCTCGTTTACATTTCTTTCATAGCAAGGTCGCTCCAAAATTGGCCAAGCTGGTTGAGCCGCTGGCATGCATGTGTGAGCCAGTCCAGGGGACATTTGGCATCGCAAGTGCCACTTGGCAGTGCCACTCAGTCAGCCTCACATGATGTGTGAAATATAGCCCATTGAGCCTGGCGTTGGCTCGCCAATGGGCTGGAGTCACTCATGTAACTTGAAATACTTGAATCATAAAAGAACAGATCCCAGTGGCAGATAAGTGATCAAGAATTCTTATTCAACTATTGGATTGAAAATCTCATCCAGTGCGCACTGCATGCATGCATTGCAGTTGCTGCTATCATGTTGCGACGTGGTCTGCTCTACCACAGAGTAGCACTCTGACATCCTATGTGCCGGGCACATGCATACGATAGCAAGGTTGACCACTAGTCTGTACACAGGCTATGCACCTTGCAGGCAGGCCTGAGCGCAAAAAGGCACAGCTCGAATCACACTTGACTGCTGTGCCACTGAAAGCGAACACTGTTGAAACAATCAGACAATATCTGGATGAAGGTACTGCCAGCTGGCACTCTTGTCTTGAGATGCCTCAGCTGCACCTTGGCCCAGCTGATGGAAGTACCATGATACAATATTTCCAAAGATATTGTCTGTCAGCCAAGCGATTATCCATCCTGCACGCTGGTGTCTCAAATGCAGTTCTACTAGTAGCAGGTGTGATCCTCATTGGCTCATTGCATTCTTTGATGTTTATTGAGAGTGTCAGCGGCCACCCTTTGCCCCGATCTGTCGAGCAAACTTTATGAACACTTCTTCCAGTGTTGCATTGGCCACTCCCCAGTCCAGTACAGTCAGTCCTGCTTCAGTGGCCTTGCCACCAGTCATCAGGGCGAACACGCGACTAAAGCTGACCTGCATCACGCAAAAACGGCATTCCTGCTCAAGGCATCTGGATCAAGTGCATCTGAGCGCAAGGAAGAAGCTGATCAATGCATGCAAGAACACCTGAAGAGCATACACAATAACATGGAAAAGCCACACCTGCCAGTGCTGAGTAAGTGTTGCAGTTACAGTGATATATGTTACGCTGGAATCTGGCCCGACGGCGTCAAGTAGTCAAATAGGTTCTGTGTACAATATTCGCAATAACAACGCGTTGCCACTGGCCAGCCTGTTGTGCTCATATGGCACCCACTGCTGGGCCAGCAGTCCCCAAATACTGTTCAGCTTTAGTGATGAATAATGCAATCTCCGCTCATCTGCTCTATTTATACAGCTCAGGCTATAAGGCCTGAGATGGAGGACTGCCTGTGCAGTGCTGACCTCATTGGAGGGCAGCTCAAACTTCAGTGTGCCGCCGACGCTGTATGTCAACTGTGCATTAGGTGACAGGCTGAGCACAAAGGTGTGTGCAGCAGGCTCCTGTTCAGCAGGCACTGTGATGGTGAACACCTGTAAGAGTGTTAAACACAGTCCATACACAGTAGCGGTCACTTTACTCACAAAGACCACTACCTACCATGGCTGTTTCATCATTTGCTGCCTGGGGGCAGCCCCGAAAAATGAAATGGTAACATTAGCCAAAGCCATGGTAGCCGCAGATGCTTGCACAACAAGGCATATGCTGCAGTTCCAGCGCAGTGACTCAGGTTCCCATGGGACAGCAATTTGCAACAGGTAAACATGTTTGTGAGGCCCAGCGCCAGATACACTTTGCTGCACTCACAGCTGTCACTTGTATATTTTGAACACACTCTCACCGACATTGCTCACCAGGAAGCCGGCATATCTGCTAGTAATCTCCTTTGGGTTGCCAATGCAGACCAACCTCCCATCAACAAAGATGCCCAGCCTGTCACACAGCATTTCAGCTTCCTCCATGCTGTGTGTGGTGAGCACAATGGCACGACCAGGCTTGTTTTGCTTCACCACATCCCACAAGTTGCGTCGTGAAGCTGGATCAAGCCCCTACATGCAGAATGCACATGCACCACATAATATGCAGCAGGAGTGGGACTGTAATTCTTGTTCTTGCTGTCACAATCGACGGTCCTGCTGAACCCTTCAGAGATGACAGCAGTGCAGGTGCTTGCAGGACACCGTCCTTTGTGGCTGTATTATGAGTAATGACCATGCACTATCCAGCAGCAAGGTACTGCAAGTCGTTGTGTGCAAAGCGTATCCACAAGACAGCTTGTTGCAGAGCAAGCATGTGCGTTTTGAAAGCCGAATAGGACCCACCGTGCTTGGTTCATCCAGATAGACAGCTGCAGGATTTCCCATGAAGCTGATGGCCACACTCAGGCGCCGCTTCATGCCTCCGCTGTACTGGCAAACCTGCTTGTCACCCACGCCATTTTGCCACAGGTTGACAGCACGTAAGCTGGATGCTACAGTCTGCAGCAGGGCAGCACCTGCAGGAGCAGCGGCCAGATTGTTGAAACCAATCCAGATTTGAATGTCAAGCAGAGAGCTGCATATTGCATGCTGTACTCCATGTGACAATATGTTATTGCCCAAGCCATTGTTTATTAGGCCCCTAAGCTCCTGAGGAGGCAGTTAGAATTGGCACGTGCAGCAGTGCAGGCTATGACTTCAACAGCAATCTACTTTGCAAGTTACCTTTCTAGGCATGCACCTGATTTGTTGTACTGTTGTGGCTCACCTTTCAGCCCCTTGAGCCTGCCGTAGAACATCAGATGCTCCCTGCCGGTCAAAGTGTCCCACAACAGGTCATGCTGCGGACATACTCCCATCAAGCTGCAACAAAATGAAGTCAGATTGTACATTAGGGCAACTGCAACCTTTCTTTCCTTGGGTACCTCATGAGCGGGTCAAAACCCCAATGCAGTTCAGCCACAAAGGCACCCCAAGTTGCTGATGAGACATCGCCCTCATCATGTGAAGCAAGGATACTACCCAACTGAATGAGCCACACCTGTAGATGGCGCCCATGTTGGTGGTGATATCATGCCCACTGATGAGTGCAGTACCTGCTGACGGCTCCATCAGGCCGACCAGCATGCTGATGGTTGAAGATTTTCCGGCACCGTTTGGCCCCAGCAGGCCAAAGCATTCCCCTCTGGAGATGCCCAAGTGCAGGGAGCATACTGCAACCTGGAAAAGCAATAGTGCACTCAATGCAATGCTGCAAGATTTCCAGTTGCTTAATACGCTGCTGCTTCTGCTGAATGGTTCCCTACATTTTCCCACCAGATGCAGATTCGCAGTAGTTACATACAATATGTTGACCAGCCACTGAGCACAAACACTTCCAAGGCCAGAATGGTCTGTTTCAAACATAACCCTGTTGATGAGGTTATGTTTGAAAGCAGTTCCTCAGCACACTGTTGACTCGCAATATGACACAAGTACCTGCACATGCGACTGGTACAATCATGTTTACTAAGTAGTCATAATCTTGTTGTCCTAGCAGCCCCCACCTTGGGTGGTTGACCATCCAAACCTGGGTAAACCTTGTTCAGGCACTTCACAATAATGGGGTTTTCTTGGTAGTTTTTCAGCCCCTCAACCCGCAAGCGCTCCGCAGCAACGTCCTCTGGCTCTGAGAACCCAGACAGGGCTACAGCTGGAGATGCACTGGCTGGCCTCTTTACTGGGCTGGAAGTAGAGGTGCCCAGTCCCATGAAACCTGCATTTTGACGACAGGTACATCAGCAGGTCCAGTGATGACTGTCATTGCCCATGTCTGCTGAGGTACAAAGGCGCTGGGAGTACTTTCCAGGAGCAGTGTTCCCACCAGGAGCAGCGTTCCAACCTGCTCTGGAAGCAGTACAAGGCAGGCCTGCTCACTCGCTACACTCCATCGCTTTGGTGCATTTCTCAATTATCCAGTGCACAGCTTCCACAGGCTCTAGCGCAAAAAATTAAATTACATGTGAATGAGTGTGAAAACGACAGTAGACAGATTGTACCGAAATTGTCTTAAATGGTGCTCTCCAACGCCATGCAGCACAGGGTGCAAAGGATGCAGCAAGGTGGAGTCTTCAAGGCCCAAACACACCTGTGCCACCGGCTGCCTTAACTGGGGCTGCCTCTGTGCTGCTTTCCCCTGACTTCATCTGCATGATCCCCAGAGACTGCAGCAGTCCTGGTGGCCTTCTGCTGGGTGATGCAGGAGCTGCAGAGTCAACAGTAGGCAACTTCAGACCATCACTGGATCGCGGCTGCCGCTGCCGTTTGAATTCGGGAAGCCACTCCAGGAAGAACAAGAGAGGACGGCGGTTGCCAGTGCCACTGGCATACACCTGGCGACATCGAACAGCAACACCAGGCTGGTCAATTATCAGGCCAGTGCTCCCAGTACTACCAGGCACCAAGGGCACCATGCAGTGGACTCCTTTATGCCAGCTGGTACAATGAATGGCAGCATAATGCATAAGCAGCTGAGCAAGCCATCTGCTATTGTCTCGCAATTCTGTCTGCCACGAATACAGCCATCCGGCGACATCATGTGTGCTGCTGCCAGCAGTGGCAAGAGATTTCACACGCACCTGTTCAAGGTAGAGTGCCATGAGCATGAAAACAACCCACTCAGCAGCTAGGATTGCCCATGTGGTGGTCATGCCATTGCCTGGGTCCTGTAAATTGGCCCGGGTCATGCCACGGCTGCCTCTGTAAATGGCTAGTGCTGCATACTCCCCAAGCTCGGCTATGCCCCTGCAGCAGTGCCAGCCAGCAGAGCGGAACCCACAGAGAATCATGCAAAAAGCATCAGACGATACAGACATTGATGCAGAAGTTAGTAAGCAGTGAAGCGATGCGGTGACTGCATAAATGACTGCATTCCTCGTGCAGTTCCCGAGCCCTTTATCACAGCAAGCAGATGCCAGAGGCTGGCAAGCTGCAAGAAAAGGCGGCATACGAATGTGGCGCTTGCTGCCGCTTGCTTGATCTCACCTGTATAAAGCGAATGAAGGGATGAACTCAATCAGAGTGGTGTACCACACCCCAGCATTGATTAGCTGGCTCAGCAGCATGCTTCCTAAGATGCCAGTACTAAACACCAGCATATAAGCAAACAGAGTTGCTGTCTTGCTGCTGGTAAAGAAGCAGCTGAAGAGGAATGCCAGGGCAATCATATTGTTCCCAAACAGGAAGAATAACATGATCTGGATACCTGCAGCACAACAAACAGGGCAAGGTTGGACATTGGCCTTTTTAGTAGGGCAAAGCCACTCTACCAGGCAGATGTGGGCTGGCATGTTGACCATCCTTACACACATGTTTGGCCTCAATGCAGTAGGCTTGTCAGAGCTTTGCATTCTGCCAGCATGGCACAAGATGCAGTGCTTGACCCGCCATCAGGACAAAAGAGTGTGTCTCACCATAGTCGTTGTGTCTGAATAAGCTGATACCCACAGCGCTGCCAAACACCAGCAGCACTGCTGTGTATGCTACATACAGCAGCAGAAACCAGACATACATCACAAGCCAGTACGCCGCATCACCGAGCCCATGCATCTTCATCATCATACGCAGACGCTTCTCCTTTTCATAGACCAGCTGCATCAAACTGAACCAGCAGATGTGCAGAAGACAGTAGCACGGCTCGTCATGCACTCTCAAATGTTGTTGCCTGTTCAAGTCATGAACATGATTGTGCCTCAACAGTTTTTGAGTAGTCAGATCCCCAAGTACCTGTAAAGTACCACAGCCAACATCCAGGGCATCTACCTCACAAGACTACAAGCGCATGGGCCCACGCAGACATAAACAACGGCATTAATGGGGGGTGCCTTATGCAGTGCTACTAGCTGGATGCAATGGTAGGAAGTAGTGTGCTGTACTTTGAGGTGCCCAAGGTACCGAATGGTGCCTTATTGAGTGTGATTGGCTGCATGCTGTGGAAGAGTGCTGTATCATGCTGTACTTCAAAAGCCTTGCTTACTCACAAGACCGGCAGCAGCATTTGAATGACCCATGTGAAAAACAAAGCCCCCAGCAGAGTGTTCAGGTCAACAGATACAGCAGTCGGCAGTTTGGGTGTTGCCATGACACCTATGAGCTCAACACAATAGCTGCTGCCTGCAGAGCAGCACAGGTGATTGATCATCACAATCATTGGTACAGGGTGGACAAATGGCACCTAGGAAACATTTCAAGGCAAGCAACACATGCTTGTGATAACAGTGCATGTGCCTCTGATGCAGAAGCAGCTGTCCTCCATGAAACCTGTTGGGATGCTGCACAGCTGATTACATTGTGGATGCTGGTAACAGCTCAGCCGCCGGGTGGCACTGAGCAGATTGCCCTCTCACCAAGAACACTCTTCAGCCAGCTGTTGATAGCCATATTTAACACCTGAGGGCTACGCTGATACACAGTTGACGCATCACTGCTGCCATAGGTGTCATTGTAATAGAGGTTAGGTGCAAACTTTGTCCCATTTGTGTCCCTCCAGTCGTAGGCCGCAGCATAGGCATTGGTGGCGACAGCAGCGCCACTGCAGGCAGCCTGCCAATAGCCACAGTAAAGGGTCCTCTGCATTGCTGTGGCATCCTTTTCTTTTGACAATGTCACATCAGTGCAGTTCACCTTAACATCTGCCAACTGCAGAGGAAATCCATCAGCAGCAACATGCCTTATCTGCAGAAGCCATGCACTGGCAAGTATCAGCCTGCAATGCATCATAAGGAGCCCAGTGCCAGTATTGCGCCACAATCAGTTGCTGACCAGGCCTGGACAGCAGATTCACGCCCAATGCTCCTCACAAAAAGCCGCAGGCATCTGCACAGATCATACCTTTAAGGCATATGCCGAAGCACCACCATCATCACCGCCCCCTAGCGTCTGGGTTATGTTCTGCAGCCGTTCGTCCAAGATACTGGCGACAGCAGCGCTATTGGAGGCATTTGACATGGCCTGTAACATTGTGGTAAGGCTGCTGTTGGCGACTCCAGACAAACCCAGGTCAGCACAGGTCCCTTCCGGCCACAAAGTGTACAGGGTTGGGGTGTCCTGCAGTCCCAAATCAAACCATGCAGCCGTAGATGTTGACTAAACACCAGATGTGGTACAGCAAGGCATGCAGGTGCGCAGTCCCATCATGCTGTGCCTCTGGCCACAATAATGTGCTGCTGTGCTAGTGACGTATCTACCTCTCTGCTGGAACACTTGGGGACTCACCCCTACAAGCGCGGGCTCAACATACAATCCAGCTTGTATGCTGCTGCTTGTGCCCAGCCTGAACCCCAGCAGGGACAAAAGCTCCCCAGGTACCGCAGTAGGACTGTGCTGCAAGTCACTGTTGAAGGCTGTGAGATACCTCTGTGCTGCCAGCAGCTCCAATGGTCCAAAGTCAGGCTTGGAAACCAGACCCTGTGTCAGATCCTTGGCAAGGTCAGGATTCTGCCCAGTGTACAAGAAAGCAACCTTTGGCTTGAAAGGAGCTGCACGATCTTCTTCTGCTGGAGTCTGCAGGACAGCATCACTGAGGAGTATGTTGACGGCGTCATTCCTCCACAGTGCATAGACAGCAAGCATAGGCAAACTTAGGTCCAGTGCTGATTTGCAATGCGCAGCACAGCTTGTCACACTGGCGCTTTGCAAGCCCACCTGCAGAATGGGAGGCCATGACGGTGTGTGTAGGATCTCACAGAAGGCTGCCTGTTTCCCTGTTGAGAACTCCACCCCACAAGCACTGCTGTTGTGCTCCAGGCAAGTGTACGGGCATATGCCGCTGCTTAAAGATGTGCAGTTGCTCTGATCGCCATTGAAGCAGCACATTGTGCACTGGCAGCCGCACTGCAGGGATGCAGATGGCAGTTAGGTTTGGGCGCGTGGAGACGCAGGGCAGGCCGCATTCCAATTTCCTGCTACAGACCAATTCTGCTTTTGCGGCAAGAGGGGGTAGTGTCTTTTTCCATCAAGCACTACACATACCTTGTAGTCATTGCCAGTCAGAAGCCTGTTGAGGGCTACTTGAACAACCAGCAACAGCACACAAAAGATGATGGGAGAAGCCAGCAAGCAAATGTTGGTGCCTAGGTTGCGCCGCTGAAACACAGCATTCTTGCGCAGTAGAGCCCCTGCTTGTGTCTTCAGGGTCTGTTGCTGCTCCACGGTCGATACTGCTGTGGTTGTGCTGTTTGGAGGAGTGGTGCTGCTGGCGTCTATGCCTGGACTTGCTCTGACCAACACCTGGGTGCCGTTGCCGCCGGGTTGCAAGGGGAGTTCAGAGTCTTTGCGCTCTAATGTGGCCTTTTGCACCGCAGGGACTGGTACATAGTCTGTAACAGTCTGTAAAGCACGCAGCAAAGTCAGAATTAACCATCACCCCGTCGCCCCGTAGAGGGTAGAGCACTAGGAGTCCAGGGAATGCTCGACCTGTCTGTTGCCAAGTGCTGCGCTGCCTAGCAGGGAAACATCCTGTTGTATTCCTGGTGCATAATGTGCTAAGTGATGCCGCCGGCTTGCAGCGCTGCAGCGTAGCACAAGAAAAGACCATCCGTACCATCTTTGCCTGCACCAGCAGTGCTGTCACAGGCTATGCGGTGCCAGATACAGCTGACATCCACTCAGTGGGCCACTTGAATGCCTGAAGTAGATTCTCAATGCAAGTAGGTGTAATGTTTGATGCGCTCCACCAACTGTAGATGAAGACCCGTCCGCATGCATAGGTAAGCCATCACCACTGATGGTTGCAGAGGAAGAAGATTCGGCTCTGGTGATCGTTAAGATGGCGCCGTCTTTCAACTGCGATACACTTGTTGTTTTATCTTGTCTGCTTTGTCATGCAAGATTCGTGGTTGTTCTGGCGTTTGAAAAGTGTTACGGCGTGTGGGGTTGTTCTATTGTACTGCAGGCCGTGCCAGGCGTCTGCAGCCATGAGTGTGCCCTGCAAATGATGCAGCGAATGGCTGCAACAATATACAGTGTATCTGCAGTAGCAGAGTGGGTTGGTTCAAGATCTTCTTTGGCGCCGCGTGCCTGGGCCTGAAGAATCATGCATAGACGTCTGCAGTCTCAGTGAGGGCTGTTATGCGGACTGTGATGGCTGTATGCACCGGGTCAACGAACAATCCACTACCTTTACAGCACTTGCCAGCAAGGCACTTGCCAAGAACACTACATTTACTCAATCTATGCCATTCTCCTCGCACCAGTGTGCAGCTGCACGTGGACATCCCGTGGCCAAAACCCCTGACAGGATACTGCAGCCGCTGCAGATGTATGCATCACTTGCTTCAGCGGCAGTTGATGTAACACATCTACATCAGCTGCAGACAACAGCCGCTGCCAAGTGCTGGAAAATTGTACAGAACTGTCGCCATCTCCACCGCTGCTAGATGCTCACAGCTGCCACCACACCAGCTGCTGCCAATGCTGGAAAATGCATAGAACTGCCGCCATCTCCACCGCTGCTAGATGCTCACAGCTGCCACCATAGCAGCTGCTGCCAAGCGCTGCCATTTTCAGAATGCACAGAGCTGCCACCATCTCCACCGCTGCTAGATGCCCACAGCTGCCACCAAAGAAGCTGCTGCCGAGTGGTGGAGCCATGGCCCAGGAACCTGATCAGCACACAGGTAAAGGTGCAAACCAATACTTTAGAGACCCTTGAGCCCGGAGGTGGCAGCATATAACAAAAATGTATGATGAGCACCAGAAGCACACAAGAACTACTACTTGCAGCCAAGGAAGGTCTGATGCACCAAGGAAATGAAGCCTTCATTGCACTTTTAAAGTGCACGTGGCACCAGGGTACTATACGACACTGAGTTGCACAGTACCGTCCACCGGTGGACGATGGACTCTACCAACTACAGTGCAACTTGCCTCAGACAGAATTCTCTACTATTCCCTTCCGCGGCACATCACACATCCTATGTGCCACTTTGCAACACTCGATCATATCCATGACTGTTTCAGACTGTGCTCGCTGCCGCAGTAGCAGCATTTGATGCTCACAGTACTACTGTAGTACACTGCCGTGTTTCCCACAATGCAGAACGCTGTCCCCACCCCCTGCCCTAGGCCAAATTACTTGCAGCTCTGCCCTCGAGCAGTATCGGATTTTGTTGACTGGTACCCAGCTGCTGATCTCCCGCTGTCTGCCTAAGGTGCTTCAAGATAGCAGCAAAGTTTGAACTTTGCCCTGTCTCCATGGTGGTATAGTTCAGGACGATACCTCCTGCTGTGATGCCCATGGGGTCAAGGCCCAGAGCTGTTGCCAAGCTACACAAACCGAGGCTACCGTCTTCTGACAGTACGGCCATGCCATGTCAGTGACATCCTTGTTACCATGTGCAAAAGGCAGTAACTTATCCTGTGCCATCCTGCAACACAACAACATCAAGATTGGCAACACCTGAGATGGGTTTTTGAAGGAATAAGCAGCAACATGCAGTGTCAATTCAATTGAGAGGCTCTGACTTCTGCTGCTGAGCCTCCTACAAGCACTGCTGTAGCAGCTTATCAGTTTATAGCACTTGAGTAGGCACCACAGCCTGGCCAATTAGCAGCTGAAGCCCAGCAGATGTATCTTCATCGAACTCGAACATTGTGCAGGCGCCTTTGATGACAAACTTACGAGATCTAGGTCCAGAAGTCTGTCCAGCAAGGGTGCACAAGCACTGTGGTGGACTCATTCAGGATGCCGACTATAAGCCACATCAAAACTGTTAGGTGGCGCTAACAGGGGCTGAGAGGTTTGCATTCAATTTTCCAGGAAGCCGGAAAGGACCAGTCCCAGGGGTGATAAGAAATAACCATCACCCCTGATTGGTCCTATAATGAACATAACCCCCTGAACATAACCCCTGTACTGATGTCCTCATGGTGGTATAAGGCGGCACTGATGAGGGCGACGTCAAGGCAATCAAGAGCGGGTGGAGAAAAGGTGGCCCTTGCACAGGACCCGACAGTGCCTCATCAAAACAACTTAATTTGATTTGCATGCAAACCTCAAGAGGCCAGCTCGTATAGGGGAAAAGCTATTACGTTGGAGGCAAGCAACAGCGCTGAATGTCTGCCAGCAGCTGCTGCATCCTGCTCCCCTGCTTGGTCCTCGACCCTGTGAGCAGCAACGCCTTGTGCTACCACAGCCTCTAGATCCATCAATTCTGCAATCAAGCAGATTCCTCCTGCAGCGCCTTCAAACAAGGACGTGGGGTGATCAGGGGACTTCCAGTCTGCCTTGCCTGTAGGGCTGACCAGGAAAGCAGCAAACAACTCAGCACGCTCTAGCCAAATGGGGTCCTGCGATCACGAGGCGGCAAAGCTGAGAGTCAGTGACTCACGTTGGTTTTTGTCACTGCAGATGCACTTGGGGTTAGCAAGCACTGCACAGTGTTTGAGGCATAACCCTTTGCATGATCTCCTTTCAGGATCTCCTTTCAAAGATTTATGCGTTTGAGCCGCAATGCTAGATAAAAGCATTCTTGTAGAACAATAACAACAACAGACACATTTGCACGCAGTATGCTGGTGGCAATGCTGCACAGGAAGTGGAGGTGCAATAACATGTAGTGCAGAGTGTTGCAGCAGCTGGATAATGCTGTACCTTGGTGACCTTCCAGACCCGTAGCAGGGTATAAGCATTGCCTGACACTCCGTGGCATAAGCCAGGACCTTTCTTGAGCAAACCCCTTTCCCAAACTAGTTGCCCAGCACGCACAACAGCTTGCAGGTATGCATCATCGTTGAAAACCTGGTGCAGACAGCAATGTAACAAATATTGAGCCCATGCAGCATCCATGAATTAGCTGGCGAATGAGCTGGCAAATGACCTGGCATGCCAGGGGGCCGCCACCCAGAGATGACAACGCCATACTTGTGCTGTCAGGTCATACCGGAGCTGTCGAACCTGAGTTCAAGAGTCCTGCAATGTGATGATCTCCCTTTCAGCGCCTTGCATGCACTCAGGCTGAAACATTCTGACTACAGGACATGACCACTGGCGTATATATTAAATGAACACATTGAAACTTTCACGGTGTTAATAATAGCATGTCAATTCAATGCTTGCTCAAGGCTCACAGACCTGCACAGCAATTCCATTCTCACTGGCTAAATGACTGCATCTGGTAGTCTACTTGGGTCCAAGAGAACACGACGAAGTAGCAATGCTCTGACTTCTGCAGCTCACACCTGTGGTGTAGCCTACACACAGAAGTTCTGCGGTTTAACCTGGCAAAACAGCGGCCATGAATGTGAACGTGCACATCGTCTACAAACCACACTAGGGAGGCTCAGTCAATTGCAGGAAGCTACATACCTCATACGCCTTTGCAAACAAGTACACAGCCCCAGGTGCACCATGGCACCAGTGCACCAGCACAGGCCCCCCATCACTGCTGTCTACTCCCTGCAGCTTCATGAGTGCTGGGTAGTGGCCTCCAGACCCAGCATCAGAGCCAGCCGCATCTGTTTCGCAGCTGAGAACAAACCTGTGCAGTTGTTAGGATGCAGCAATATGTCAGCAAGCGCTTGCATGCAGCAATTTGTCAGCAAGCATTTACAGGCATGCAGAGAACGTTTTAGGCAGGCAGCTGCAGGGTGTCTGTTGTGAAGTAACTGTGCTCGTGCGTGCAAGTCATTGTTGCAGCACCAGCCAGCTTGCTGTCCTGGCAAAAGCGGGCTGCTGGACAATTTTGAGTCTGATCTGCTGAGCTCAAAGGGAACCCGCTGCACACAGCAGCAGCACATGAGCATCGCAGAATCTGACCAAAAACAGTTGCTGCTGTCCTCAGACATTGATTATTTTGCCCACAACACATGCACCGACCTTAAGCAACCTTCAACGTCAGTAACTGCCTGCTGATCCTGCTGCAACCACTGCTGGCAGTGCAGCAGCACGTACAGAATGCCCATCAAGCCATGTGCAGCCCCTAAGTAGGGCTCAGCATGCGCACCAGGTGGCCACAAGTACGCCAGAGGGCACCCACTCTTCTGGAAAACAGGCAACTGAGCTGCCAGCGTCCTACCTGAATGTGGGGATATAGCAGGGGTTGGGCCAGTTACATGACCGCAGGCCTTGTTTGCAGCTGCAACGCTGCAGAGTGAGGCATAGGGTCTAGCTTGGGTTTTGCTGCCTGCCATGTTTCTGCACCCAAGCAAGACACTAGAGTGACGCTAGTACTAATTCAAAAGCATTCCTGCCGTCATCTTCTGGAATATGCTGTGGCTGTCTTGAACAACCCACCTGATGCCAGTATGCTGTGAACCAGAGCCCCTATGACCTTGTCTGCTACTGCTGTTGGCCCTATTTCTTGCCGTAGCAGCAAGGCACCAAACAGCGTCCCTGCCCTGCCATACAAAAACTCATCTGACCCGGCTGATGGCCCAGACGCATCACAGCAGATGGAGGCATAAATTTCCAGCAGCTCCTGTAAACGAGGGCTGCATGGACAAGCGTTGCAAGTTTGCTGTCAGGGTTCTGCCTGTGTCTAGCAGGAGTGATCAGGTATGCTACTGTTATCTGCACGCAAGGAGCTGATTGAAGACATTTGGCAGGGCTGGCTTGTTTTGAATGCAAAGGGCTGAGTAAATGTCCACAGCCGCATGCAGCATAGTGCAGCAGTATTGCCGCTGTTATGAATGTTGTTTTTCCTTGCAATCTTGCTGTTGCTGCAGCCTAAAGGTCGCATATGTGCACCTGTTTTTGCCGGCTGCAATCAAGCAGTTTATTAGCACCACACCAGCCGTCCCTGCACAAGGAATAAGTAAACAAAAACAAAGATCAAAAAGGATGAAGAAGGTGTCTTCCCGAGGACTGTGGATTTTTTGACATCGCTGTCCTGCATATCTGTCTCAGTGACAGAAGCGACTAAATGCAGCACGCATTCATTGCACAAGTCAGTTGCAGAGTTGGTGTATGACGGCCTGCTAGTCAAACAGCTCAGGCCAGCAACTTTGTCCATACCATCGAGGAGCGACTCGTTGATGTGGTAGCCTGGCGTGCTCAATGTGAGATTCAAAGCAGACTGCGCTAGTTCAGATGCACTGGTGCACCAGTCGTCTCGCTGCTGTAAGATACCAGCTCGCCACACTCCCCAAGCTAGTCCGGCAGAGCCTGTTGGGCACAGAACATTTCTTTACTGAGTAGTGAGCACGATTGCCTGCTGTTTCTTAGCTGCTTCAAGCTGAGCATGCTTGCGGCTTGTGCAGTGCTGCACTGTTAGCCAGGCTGTTGTGATGGCAGCAGTGAGGGCGAACGATGTCTATCGCGGTTACGTGCAGCGACTAGTTACACCCTACCAGTGTATATGGTGGATTTAAGCTCGCCCACATTGCAGAACGCGATCAGCTCTTGTAAAGCAGTTGAACGTGGCATCACGACAGCGTCTTTGGAGAGGCCTTGTAGGACCGCATGGTCATGATACCTTGCTGACGTCCCCATAGCGCTTCCCCTTTTTGTGACTTGCCTAAATGCACCACGGATGGTGATGTACCTTGAGTATCGAAGCACCGATGAAGTGACAGAAAGCATGAGAAAGCTGCTCGAGAGAAGCAACAAGCAGACACGATCACAAATGTGATGCAGCTTCTTATTGCTTCAAATCAACAGCCATTTTGGTTCGAGCGCGACGAATCTAAACCGCCGGTGACTTTTGAAAGAGAAGCCCGCGAAGTGCATACATGAACGACGCTGTGCCCTCGTCAACCTTGTGTCCTGGTGCGTGTGAAGCACATCAACACACTTTTTTTGCTGCATTCAAGTAGTAAACAGTGCAGCAGAGAGATGACGCTCGTAAAGTTTGGGCGTGCGGATCAGATCGGGGAAGGAGATCGCCAAGTCAAGGTAATATCTACTCTATAGCCTTTGAATTGGCTGGCAGCAGGGCTCTATGCATCCCAGGGGCAAGAACGGTCATATAGTTGCAGGCTGTGTCGACCGTCCGGAGCAGCTCTGATCACTCGTGTTGCCCTTATTTTATCTGCAACAACTATATCTCGTGTGATAACAGGAGTGCTGGGATCGTTGCCTCGCGCTGGTGAAGTCGCATGGCCAGTTTTACTGCTATGAGCTTCCTGTAAGTATGAAGAAGCCTGTATAGTATGACGAATAAGCGACAACTGTCCACGGCTTGCCTAGTGATTGAGTAGCCCCGCGCATGTCGTCCCTCAGCTCTCAGTCCATCGTTTACTGTGTCCGCAGGATGCCTCACTTGCTGGCTGCGATGTGAACAGAATGCCTGCCCTGGATGGCGTCACAACACATACAGTGATGGTAGATGATGGTGTAGTCTGGTACGTGCTCTCTGCGCCCCTTCAGCGGTTGCAAAGCCTTTTCCTGAACCAACTGCTTGTTCTCTAGGGATTCAGTTAGCTTACGCACTTGCTCATGGTGCCTGGTTGCAGTGTTCACCTGGCAGAGAAGCCCAGTGGACCCATCATTGATCGGACGCTGAAGGTGCCTTCACAGGAGCTGATTGAGAGCATAACAGCAGCAGATGTGCCCCCACCCCTGCAGCCTATAGCTGGTCGTGTTCAGAAGCCCATGCCACCATCACCAGCAAAGCCTTTCTCAGCACCCGCCTCTCCTTACAAGCCCAGTCCATACAAGGACCGCGTGGACACAGCAACAGCAGCTGTGGTGAACAAAAGCATTAAGCCACAGGCCAAGCGCGGCAACATGTTTGGTGTTCCACCCAAGAAACCCTCTGCAACAGTTGTCACTGCAGATGTATGACATGAGGCAGGGGCTGGAGGAGGGGCAATAGTATATCAGCTTCTTTGTTGTTTGTGTACATCAGTAGAACATTGGTCTAGCGGCATGTCACATGATCATCTATCTTGCTGATGTGGCTTCCATGTTCACAAAACAGTCAGGTGCAAGACTTCATGAGCAAATATGCTCGTGTGCTGATGCTGGTGATGTGAGACTTGTGGCTCAGGGTATTTCATGTGGACCCTCACCTGCTGACATGACAGCACCTTGTGTACAGCATGTGCGCTGCTACAGTGTGAAACTAGAAGAACAAACAGCCGTGGTTGCCTCAGGATATCAGAACCTCTGTATGAACTTACCAAGTATCGTCAGTCACTACTACTATCAAGTGTCCTGGTGATGCATTGAGGCTTGGTGCATTTGAAGAAGCTCGTCTCTTATTGGCAGATGCAGTGGGACTCAACAATACTCTTGCACATGATTGTGCTGCTGTGCGTGATGTTCCTTATAGTACAAGAGCATGGAGGTGCATAGTAGCTGTTCATCCCATGGTTGTGTCAAACAATGTTCATCCACTTTGAGGGTAGCCTATGTTATCGTGGTGATTCAAAACCAGGTGCTGCCAGCAGCAACAGTGCCACTGTATGGTAGGACCACTGTACGGTACGATGAGTATGAGCTGATAGTGTCAGTCAGGATAGCAATATGACAAGTTGCTGCTGTACACGTGACACTGTCACACGTGAAGGCTGGCAGCCTTCACTGCTATTGTCAGGCTGACATTCAGCCACGTGGCGTGCTGTTTTCTGCAACTGAAGCAGGTGCAAAAACTCAGGCAGGGAGAGCTGCATGAATCATGTTATGAGTAACAGATGATGGCTAATCTTCAGATGTGCAAATCCGTGAGGACCGATCATCCTGCATAATTCATGAGACTGAGCGACTACCAGACCAACACACAAAAGCCCCCACAGCCCCTCCTGATGCAGAACTACTACAAAACACGAACTTGATGCTTTGAAGCTGTAAGATAGCTGCAGATCGGTGAAATTAATCGCACATGGTGTGCAAGCTTGTTGGAGGTGATCATAAGGCTTAGTTCAGTTGGTTAGCCTCAAGGGTCCCCGACCGGCTGGCTGCCCTGTTCAGTCTGTTACACTTAAAATATACACCTTCTTCCAGCTTGCGGACGTTATGCTTAGCTGGAGTGAGTCCCATCCCACACTCTTAGCGCATGTGCATGAGCCGGCACCCACTTTCCGAAATGACATAACTGAACTCCAGTCCACCAGCTTGCCTGCCTGCTCAAATGCATGTACCATGAGACATGACTGGAATGCATACTGCGAGCTGCATAGCGTGTTAATACGAATGTCAGCAGACTATAGCTAGCTAGCGCCAAAGTACTCTTCTTGAGCAAGTTGGCGAGCAGCAGCATCTGGAAACAATATTTACATATCTTACAACCAGTGCAGTATCTCTCAACACCAGCTCGTTGCCCATCTGACGATATCGCATTCGGGGACCTCTGGTGCCAGTGACTCGCGCGCAGAACCGTAGATGGATCTGTGCTTAGTTGCAGCCGGAAAGGTGAAGACATTAATAAAGGTATGTTTTTTATGTGAGGCTTTGGGGGCTTTTTTATATATGTGTGCCAGATGTCAACCCTGACGAAAAGTCTGAAAGGTCAAGCCTGTTGCTGTTGCGCCCATTCATGCAGGTCAACTCGAGCAGTGAAGCGCCCTCCAAGCCGGTAGATGCGTTCTGCACGTCCACAGCAGGTCTTGGTGCCCTGGGCATTGCTTCAGGCTTCATGGGCCAACCAGGAGTTGAGGCCCCTGAGGCCCCTTATGCTCCGGCCTTAATGTCCAACTGCGCATCCGTCTTTGCCTCAGCCAACGGTCCCAAACCTGGCAACCCATCAGAAAAACCCTACGCCATCGACCCAGCCTACATTCTGGCCCATGCTCAACAAGCAACTTGCCTGCCTGGCACAGCTGCTGTTGCTCTAGCAGCTCTGCAGCCTGGCAGCAAGCTCTGCATTACTAACCTTGGTGATTGCAGGGTGCTGCTTCTCAGAGACAGAGTATTGTGGAACGAGACAGAAGAGCAGCTTCACAGTGAGGTTTTTGCTGGGGTGAGGAAGCCTTTTCAACTGGGACATCCCAGCCTTGCTACAGGCGCTGACAGCATACATGATGCTGCAAGGTGCGACTCTCAATTAGCAAAAGTTTGTTACAGCTGGCTAAGTCACTTGTGCTGGCCAGTGTCCACTGGAACTGATTCAACCATGCACGGTCTAGGTCAGTGTGGAATACTGCTGCCATAGTGTGGCTGTTTCATCAAATGGCATGTCATGCCGGCCACGCATGAGTTGGTATGGCCACCCAGTGAGATGTGACATTGTTGATCCATGCTGCTGCTCATACAGGTACCTTTGGGATGTTAGAGAAGGTGACATCATCGTAGCAGGGACCAATACATTCTTCAGCAACATCAAGCGCTCAATCCTCATTCCCACCACACTGAAGACCCTGGCAGGTGCTAGCAACCCCCCAAACCCCCAGGCTGGCACCTCCAAGGCACCTCCAGTGATTGGCCTGCCAGGCTTGAAGCGGGTTGGAGCTGCTGTGCGCCGCCACACCTCTGGTGGCGGGCCGATGGACCCAGGAGCAGCCCAACCTGCTCCTGCTGCTGTTACCAGCCCCCACAGCAGCAGCAGCAGCAGCAGCAGCAGCCCCAATGTCAGCAGAGGATCCAGCCCAGAGCCCCAGCTTGACGGCATTGCTGAAGCAGCAGCACATGCTGCTGATCTGCTGGCAACTGCTGCTGCTAAGCGGCTGGCAAAGAGAAGGACCAAAGCTGCTGCTGCAGCTTCTGCGGCAGAGGTTGCTGCTGCTGCAGCAGCTAGCATTGGTAACAGCAAGGGGTCTTTCTTTTCTCGCTTCAAGAAGCAGCCCAAGCCAGCAGCAAAGCAGCCTTCTGCTTGCAACCTGAAGGATGACATTGCCTGTGTCGTCGCAGTAGTATCCGTTAACAGCGGCAGCACTGCCGCTGCAGCAGTGGCCAAAACTACTTCTGCTGCAGCAACAGCCAATCCAGCAGGAGTTGTTACTACAGATGACAGCCCGCATACTGCCAGCAGCATTGCTGACAACAGCTGCATTGAACCAGCAGAAGGCCCTGAACCCCTTCATGGCAAAACGAACACCTTTGCAACCCCAACTATTGTTGCTGCTGACAGCGTGAAGATGGACAACAGCAGCAGCAGCAGCAGCAGCAGCCCATACAGAGGCCCCTCAGAAGCTGGATCCACCAGCAAGCTTTTCAGCTCTCCAAGTGTTAAGGGTCCGAGGCATGATAAAGCGGAGTGTGAGACCACTCCGGCCAGTTCAGACCACATCAGGGTTTACCATCGTGCCATTGGTTTAAAAGCGCACTCAGCCAAGAACCTAATCCCAGCAGTCTGGATGGGCCCTGAGCTGGGGGATTCACCAAGCAAGCTAGAACTCCCACGCCGCAGATCTGCTGCTGAAAGGCTCCTATTTGCTGCTGCTGAGCATCAGCCTGCTGCTGCCAGCTCAAGGTCTGAATCCCCCACTGGCAGCTATGCAGGCAGGCAGTTGCTTCGCATCCGTTCCATGCAAACGAGCTACAGCAACCAATGTCAGCCTGAGCCACACTACAGGAGTAATCAGGGGAATCACCGTCTTCCTCCTACTCAGCAGTCCCTGCAATACCGCTCCAGGAGGGCAACTGTGGGTGGATCTTCCAGCAGCAGCAACAGTTACAGGACCAGCAGCAATAGATCTGATGGAGGTGGCAGCTACAGCAGTCACATGCAAGGATACTCAAGCAGCAGCAGGCGGTCCGAGGTTCTATCAAGCAGCAGATCCAGCAGCAGCAGTAACCTGACAGCGCTCATGGGGCTGCCACCAACACCAGCAAGTACTTCTAGTCGCATCAGCGCAGGTTCAAGTCTCCCTCATGCCCCTCGACCTGCTTTTGCCCCTGTTGACCCGGCCTCTGCTGTGCCTGCTGGGATGGATAAGCAAGGCCAGAGACTGTATGTTGGCTGTCCAGTGGTGATTGAGTCTGAGGCTGGTGTGGCTGCTGTGGGGACTGTAAAGTTGGTGACTGGGCAGCATCTGAATAAATGGGAGCCTGAGAAGGTGAGCACTGCCCAGGATGATGCCATGCATTAAGTTAACAGCACAGTCGCCACTCTAGATTCATGCATCTAGGGCCTAAGGGTACAGAGTGCGTGTACACCCAATAGTGTTGTGAAGGGACCTACCAGAATAAAGATATTCCTAAGCAGACAGAATGTGGTATGGATAAAACCGTTCATCACTGTCACCTTACCATCAGCGAGAACAGTTGCATTTGCAGCACTGGTTTTGACGCTGCTAAACTCACTGAGTGCAGTCTGAGACTGGTTCGCTTACTCATGTACTGATGGCATAGTATTGTCAACTCAGCTGCAGCATCAACTCAATTTACCTCTAAAAGACTGTTGTGCATCTTGATGCAGGTATCACCGGGCCATGTGGGTGTGGGTGACATTAGCATTCACCCCAGCATGGAATTAGCAGCTCGCAGCACTAGATTCTGGGTGAAATGTGAGTCCTTCAAGCTCTATGGCAACCACCCAGACTACACGTTTTGGACCAGAAAAACCGCGCTGGAGAGTGGAATAAATGTCAGCATTCCTTGCAGTTGCCTGAAACTCGTGGAGTAACCTACCAGGCAGTTGTCTCAGTGACTGACGTCGCAGTTTACAGTGACATGCCATGCCAGACATTCACTGACTGAGGACCCAAGCGGCGGACAGGAGCGCTGTTGAAGAAGATATACAGATTGTAAAAGTGACCTGTTTGTTGCATGTTGAATTGTTGTTCTGTGCCACTCTGAGTGTTGTCAGGCTGTAGCCTGCTGCAGCATACCACAATGAAACATTGGTGTTGAGACAGTGGCACAGATCTGGGTCACGCCTCACTCGCAGCTGCTTTGGAACCATATGAATGGTCTGTGCACTTCAGCAGCTTATTTTGAGGCCTGTGCAGCTCTGCACGGGCTGGAAAAGCAGAGAATGAGCGTACAGCAATACAGTGTGCTGTCAGCAGCAGCATCATGGTCACAAAGCTGCCATTAGCAGCAGACAAGGTTGGTTGGGAGAAATTTCACGATGATGGAGGGCTTTGATGCTGGGTCAGGGCGTTGTACAAGTATCTTCGAGCAGAAAAACGTGCAGTCACAAAGCCCTTACGGCACCACTTCCCTGAAATCGATTGATACAGAATCAAAGCACGTGACGGTTGCTTTTGTTGCGGCGGGATGTTGTTGCCAGCTGCATGCGCACAGTTGAACTTCTCCCATTGATCGATTCACCCACCTCAAGGGTGGCACCGCTAGACCTTCTGATGCCGTCTAATACGATGACGTATAGTGTCTAAGATACCGTGCGCTTGCCATGGCACGCTCTGGCCTTCCGGAGCTGCCACGGCAGGCAACACCACACACTCTGCACAATATAGTGACTTGTTTGACTTTGTAAGGTGAAATGGGCATTATGTACCACGCTGTATAGCTTTTGCACCAAATTCGGCGACGGTGGCCCCTTTGGTGTGACCCCACAGTACAGCAGAGCAGTGTCTTGGTCGACCCGGTCTTGATCTGCGGCCTCCCAGAGCTACCGTCACAATCCATCCAGGACATAATAAACGCCAGGACAGCAAGCAACCGCCAGCATGCAGCAGAGCAGGCTTAAGTCAGGTGGGGAAACTATCACCCGTCTCCTGGAGGAACTATGCCGTCCTGGTGCCTTGGAACGGGTCAGAGAGGGAGAGCGAACTCTGAAAGAATATGTCGAAGCTGAAGCACGGGACCTGTCAGCAGAGATGTTTGCAAAACTCATGGCAGACTTGCACAGCAGAATACAATACATGATGAAGAGGTGAGTTTCAGAGGCCCATCGGCAGTTCATCACAAGTTTGCCAACAGAGCATATGGTGGCGACAGGAGCTGCTATACAGCTTTGTCAGGAGTATGGTAGTTGCTTTTGCCGTTGCCGTAACAGCATTCTGGTTGGTGTCAGAGTACTTGGGACATTGGTGCATCTTAAGTAGGCACCCACTGGCATAACAACAGACTCGGCGTGTACGAGCCGCTTTTCTGTAAATGCAGTTACTAGGCAGCTGTTCATCACAATACTGTGCTTCAGCAGTGGCAAACCTTCTGTACATTGGAAGGTGCAGGGTGACTGCTACAGGCTTGGCAGGGTTTCCCAACCCATGCTGAATTTGCCAGAAGCCATACAGCTGCATGCAGCACAGCAAAGATAGGCACCATCCTGGTTGTCCTGCACATGACGTGATCATGTACAGCTTCAGAGACGTTGGGTGCTCAAGTGCGTTTATGTGGCTTGTTCCAAGCGCTGTCTCCTGCTCTCACTGGGTGGCTGCTTGCAGTCCTGATCAAGCAAAGAAACTTGGAGCAGTGTTGGCCATCGATGAGCTGGTGCTGGTCAAGGTGTGTGCATCAGTACAAAAAGCAAAAGCAGCATTAGTAGCACCCTCAACAGAGCTTGATCCAGTAGCAGGTTACCCTCAGACACACTCCACACCTTCAACAGCTTGTCAGCAGAACGCATCAGAACAACCTGCACCTACCCACTAGTAGCAGGTTACGCAGAGTAAATGGCATCCGGGGAACAAGCCCATAACAGCAGGAATGATCTATATGCAGGAGTATGCAAGAATGCGGTTCTTGTATTCTTGCTTTCAGCAGAATTCAGAGATAACACAGGTGGAGCAGCATCACTGTTTGTAGGGGCACAGCTATGGTTCGGGCTTGACTGTGCAGCAAGAACAGCAGGATCCTTGCCAGCATCAGAAGCCGAAGCCCAAGCATTGTTGCTTAGGCTCATTAAGCATCCACAACCCAGCACAAGAGCAGCAGCAGCTGTGGAAAAACAAGCAGCAGTAGATGGCCTGCAGTGAGGGCGCCACTGTTTTTGTTGAACCCGCAGCATTCATCCTTTGGCAGCTTGTGCTCAGAAAGTAGCCAGCTACAGCACCAATGAACAGCAAGAGCAGCAAAGCCATGCAGTAGATATGATGGACACACTAGAGCTGTGCTTCATGCATTATCAAGCAGCAGCCTTCCATCGATCATGACCCTGGCAGCCATACCTGTTCTGTCAATCTATGCACAGCACTAACCTTTCTTTTTGCAACAGCTGGTGTCAAGCTACTCTAGCAGCAGGCACTTCCAGCAGCAGCACCACCAGCCACATCAATCAAACAGCATGCTGAGTTTATGGTCCAATGATGACAAATCCTCAAGCCAGCAATTGCTTTTGGCCATCTTACTGCACCTGTCCTGCAGATAGTGCAGGACGATGCTGCCCGCACTGCTGGTTTCAGTCTGCTGCTGCGGCGCTTGTTTGAAGAGGTTGAAGACATGCAGCTGTTGGAATGTGCTGCTCAGGCATTGGGGCATTTAGTGCGCAACAGCGGACAGAGTATGAGTGATATTGTTGAGAGACAGGTATGCTTGTAGGGGGATGGCAGATGCTGATGCCTCTTTTGCAAGGGCTTCATGTACAAGCTCGCTTGCATGGTGCGTGAGTGCATGCGCGTGTGAAGTCCTCTGCACGAACTGCTAGCTGTTGCACTCCAATGCGTACACAACTGTGTACGTGCTGTGCCTCTACCTGGCCTTGGTTCTTACTGGTGTTCCCTTATGTTCTCTGAAGGTGCGGGAGGCTCTACCTTGGCTAAACCCGCGCCTAGAAACCTCCGAGTACCGCCGCTATGTTGCTGTATTGGTCTGCCGGGAGATGGCCAGTGAAGCGCCTGCAGTGTTCAATGTGCACGTGAAGTCTTTTCTGGACGGTATTTGGGGCGGGCTCAGGGACCAAAAGCTGCATGTGCGGGAGGCCAGCGTGCAAGCTTTGGAGGTGTGTTAGGGCTCAGTATTCCTGCAATGCTGGTATATGTCTTGCATCTGTCAGCTTGCTGTATGGAAGCGTTTGTTCTGGACTGTCAGCTGCTGAGATTACCATTGCAGTCATGACCCACCTTTGTAGGCTACTGTGACATTCTGTGAGGTCAAGGTGCTGCATGTGTTATTGCCATGACGAAGAACCTAAGGGCTTGTAAGCTCCTGTAGTTAAATGGCTGCAAACATCCTTCACATGTTGCCGTCAGACAGCTCCAACAGCCCCGAAGTTGGATTTTATCCAGCTTCAGCAACTCACACTCAGTCAAGTCAGTCAGTTAGCCTTCTGCTTTGGCCCACCTGCAGCGTGTGCTAGTGCTGGTAGAAAAGCGAGAAACCCGCTACCGCGTCCAGTGGTACTACGGTCTTTATGAAGCCACCATCCGCAGCTTAAATCGTGAACCTCGCACTGGTGTACTGCCCAGTGCTGAGAGTATTCATGGAGGCCTGCTAGCACTTGGAGAGCTGCTGATGCACACTGGAGAGTTCCTGCTGGCTAGGTGAGAAATCCCAACCTGGGCATGTGGCAGGATAACAAGCGCTGCTGCAACCAGTAGCATCAATACCTCTTCTGGGTTTTGCCTCACAAATGGAAGCTGAGGATGCCTCCTGGGAGTTGCAGAGCTGTCAAGTGTGCTGATTTATGTAGGGCTTGAGGTTGCTTGTGGCTATGCTGATAATCCCTTGAACCAACTGGTATCTTGCTGGCATGTTTGTACTGCAGGTACCGGGAGGTTGTTGAAACAGTGCTTCGCTTCAAAGACAGCAAAGAGAAGCTCATTAGAAGGCAAGTGGTCTGTATGGAGGCATCTTTTAGCTGTAATATGCAGCCATGCGTTGCTCCCACTGCTGCGGCTCACACAGGACATGAGCAGCAAAGAAAGATGTATACTGATCCTGCATGATCACGCCATGTACGACCAGGTTCCGCAGCAGCCGGGAGTTGGTGATGCATGGCGTGATTATGCAGGAGCAGTATGCATCTGATGAGACTTCAGTGAGGCGACCTCTCATGCTATGCTGGTCTTCCTATGCTGAATTGGTGTGCATATGCCTGCATAACGGCAAATGGGTCTTGTACTTTTTTTACAACTGGTTAGTACTGTTACCTAAACAATCAGCGTCACAAGCACCGTTATAACAACTGCGCCAAATTGTGGTTCCATGATATGATGGGCCATGGCTGGCTCTACATTGGCAATGCATGGACTGTCATTGCCTGCCATGCAGCACACAAGGACTATCTCCCTGAACTTGCTGTTGCCTCATGGCACACCAACCTGGCTCAGACAACATACCACTGGCTGTGAACACGCATCACCTCATTTTATGACACTTGCAGGGCGGTCATACGGTTGTTGCCTCGGTTAGCAGCTTTCGCTCCAGAGCGGTTTGCCCAGGATTACCTTACCAAGTGCATCGCACATCTGCTGGCAGTCCTGAAGCACACAGGAGAACGAGGCACTGCATTTGCTGCTCTTGCTGACATGGCAGGCAGTTTGGCGGCAGTTGGTTGTCAGGATGGCTTTGAGCCCTACCTGCCAGCGATTGCAGCACAGGCAAGCCACCATATCTCTTACGTTCTCCAGATGTGATGCCCCGTTGTCATGCAGCAAGGGCAGCTGCTAGTTGTCAATGTCAAGCCCTCAGGTCTAGGCTCGTGTTCACTCAACACTGTTAGGGCCTAGGCAGTCACACTGCTCACAGGTTTCATAACTAATTGTCGGCAGGCAGGGCTCAAATCCTCTCACAATGCCTGTGCTTTACCTACGTTCTTGACCAGTAACTGTTCCTGCTGTATCCTGCAGCTCCGGGAGAGCCTCGTTGCTCGCACAAAGTCCAAGCCTGGTGGCAACGTGACTGAAGCTCTCCAGTGTGTTGGGGTGCTGGCGAGCGCCTTGCACGTCAGCTGGCAGCCTTTTGCACAGCAGCTGCTGGACTGCATGATGCACACTGGGCCCTCACAGGTGAGCGAGATAATGGGTCTTTGGACAGGGCATCCTGTCTATACAACCATATGTGCTTGCGCAGAAACCTCATCATAACGTGTCCTGCAGTGTTGTACAGCCCACAGGCTGCACTCTATCTGGTCTGCAACAGAAGGCAGCCGCTTCAAGGACTGCAGCCAACTTGCAGGGTGTCAGATAGCAGCTCAGGGAGAGCCTGATGTTGTTTCATGCCTGCAGAACTTGGTGCAGGCCTTGAGCGACATTGCCACAGCATTGCCAGACCTGTTGGAAGATATTCAAGGCCAGCTGCTGGACATGCTGTCTCTCATCCTGCAAACTCCCCCAAGGACCTTTAACTCCCAAACAAAGGGGAAGCAGTTTCAGGCGTTGATACACAGCTTAAGTATGAGTGAGATGCCTCAGTCTGAGCAGATCAAGCTGGCGCTCAACACCATTGGTACAATGGATTTTGGAAGGGTGGGTTCTGTGTGCAGCAAACCTCCTCGAGTGTCTTGCAGCAGACAATCTGTCTTTTGCAGCTGGCATATATCGCAGCATCAGTTGAAACAACACACCACTACATCAGACAAAGAAACACCCACTTGCTGTGTTCAGACCCCTTTGAAGGCCGCTGGATGTTGTTCTGCCTCGATCATGAGAGATAGGTGAGACCGCTCTGTGTTTTTGTCATGTCTGTCCTGTTGCTGCAGGTTGTTCTGTTGGATTTCATGCGGGAATGCATCCTACAATACGTAGACGATGCTGACAAAGAGATCCGCCAGGCAGCAGCTTTGGCCTGCTGCAGGATTCTTGAACGCCATGCATCAACAAGTACTGCAGCAGCACAAGGGGCCGCAGCAGCTGCCGCTGCAGCAGGCCTGGGCCTAGTAGCAGATGGCAGGGCCAGCAGCATGGGGTTAGGGCAGCAGCAGCTGAATCCTACCGTGCAGGCTGGCATGTTGATAGGTCTTGGTGCTGCAGGTGGTGTAAGTCTTGGGGGCAGTTTGAAGCAGACAAAAGCAGTAGAGGCTGTAGTGGGGAAGCTGCTGATGGCTGCAGTAGCTGATACCAGCGAACGTGTGCGTAGGACAGTCCTTGAGGTGGGCTCTATGACTGTGCAAGCTGGAAACAACATAGGCACAGGTGTCACCTGTTGACAGGCTATGCACGCACTACACCTTCAAGTGGGCTGTTGCAAGGATGTGTTGAGCATTGTGGATGGCTTTAGCAGGCGATGACTCTCGGAGTCAAGTGCCTCTTGCATGTGGTGCTGCAAAGATTTCTGCCAACTGCTGCATGGCATTCGAAAACCCTAACGCATTGCACGAACAATGATATGCCCTCTATTGCAGCAGGCTGATACTGTTGGATGCACATCTGCAGGCACTTACCAGCTCTCCAGCTTTGGATGAGTACCTCGCCCAAGCAGACTCTCTCAGGTCACTCTTTGTGGCTCTGAATGACGAGAGCAGAGATGTCAGAGCGACTGCCATCAAGCTGGTCGGGCGCTTATCGCCAAAGAATCCTGCATATATAGCCCCTGCACTGCGTCGACACCTCCTGCAGTTGCTGACTGACATGGATAACTCACCAGACAGCAAGCAGCGGGATGACAGCGCATATCTCCTGAACTGCTTGATCAATAGTGCACCTGGGCTGATTATGCCATACATCTCGCCTATACAGAAGGTGGGCCATGGGCTGAATGTTCCATCAGCAAACCTACTGCCCCCTTGGTTTTGCTGTATCCAGCTACTATGCAGCAGCAACGTTACGAACCCTCCACAAACTGCATACAGTATGTCAGCTGCCGGCAGGCTAATAGCAGTGCTCTTCATACGTACTCACTTCACTTGTGCATTGGACAGTGTGCTGTGTCTCAGTGACTTGACTTCCTAGTTGCCTATTTTAATCCAACATGCTTCGTAAATCGAATGCAAACATAGGTACTTATGCTGATCTCTGGGCTTCCTGCATCTGCCTTGCACTGCACAGGCTCTTGTAGGCAAGCTCAAAGGCAGCAGTAGCAACACCACACCCGCTACTGCATCCCCAGGTGCAGCTGGTGCTATCATGTCAGCCAGTCCCAATACACTTGTCAGCAGCGGTGGCATAGTGGCACTTGGAACTGCTGGAGGCAGCAACAATGCTCTAAGCAAAGACACCAAGGGGGCAGCAAGTGCTGAAGCCGGTGTCATCAAGAGTGTCTTAGCCACTTTGGGCGCTTTGGCACAGCAGGCAGGCACAAAATTCCAGCCGTTTGTGATAGAGGTTATGCCGCTGGTCATTGAAGCTATACAGGTAGGATTAGCGTAGACAACGAACAGCGTCATGTCAACCATCGCGTCACACATGGAGACTTTTATTTCCTTTTCTTCATGTCAGACGGTTACTTCAGACCCGCTGAGTCTGGATAAGCCAGACGAATGGTATGACAAAATGCCAGGACATCAATGCTGTAGAGCATGTGGTGCAGAGTATTGCCCTGTATGGTTACTGCCTATTACGAGTCAACTGTTCCTGATTGTGCCTATGGTATCAACAGACACAATCCTCATTTGCCAAATTCATTCTTAACCTGAACGAGAATGAGAGGTCAGATCAGACCAACAAACTGTAAATAAGCAACCCTCCTCTGTTACCAACACAACTTGCTGAATTGTTTATGCCTTGCAGGATGTGGGCTCACCCAGCAAGCGCCGAGCAGCTGTGATAACACTTGGGCAGATCTGCCAGTCTGCAGGGTGCGTGATGAGTCCCTACTGGGACTTTCCTCAGCTGCTGGCGCTGCTCCTGCGGCTGCTGCATGAGGGCAACGTACAGAAGGCACGCTGTGAGGTCATGAGAGTCTTGGGTAGGTTCAGGGATAATCATGTCGCCTGCAGCAATAAGTCTGCATGCCAACAGTGCCACCTGCCACATGTCAAAATGTGCAACCTGCATGCAGCATGCAGCAAGGCGGTGAGCAGGATGCAGAACTGTGCAATAGCGAGACTGAATGATACAGACTGCGCTGCAGTGACACTGCATCAACACTACAGACAAAATGGACACAAGCCTGTGCAGTATACCATACCTGATCATGTGCTCAAATCCACGAGTCGTTTGCAAGACTGTAACTACTCGGCTGTTCTTATTGCTTTTGTAGTGTATTGTTGAGTCATGCAGTGTGTATGAACTCAGCCTGAGCCCTGCTTGTTCTGCATGCTAGGTATCATTGGTGCTCTTGACCCCTACACCCACAAGGTCAACACTGCCAGCCTTTCTGGTGAAGGGAAACTGGAGCTTGAGGGGGTGCGTCCTCTCAGGACCAATGCAGCAGCAGCAGCCAATATAGCAGCAAGCATCATGGCAGGTAAGCCGACACCAACGAGTTTGTTATCAAGGAGCGCTGTAGGAACGCCGCCTGCGATTCAAAGCATTACGGATTTGCCACAGTCCAACACTAAATGCTGTGAGAAGTCCCTTGGATACACTAGGTGTCTTCTACTCTTCTCTTCTCCACTACAGTTCGTCCTTGCTTGCCCTGAATCAGTTGTCATGCAAATGGTTCGCTCAAAAGCAACAGTCAGCTACTGGGCTTGTCTGAGTAAGCACTGTGTCAATGAATGGTGGTTGCAGGTACGCCATTGGGAGGGTTACCAGGTGCACCTCCAGGTCCTCCGGGCGCCACAGATGATTTTGCCAATGACCTCTTGCCAGCAGCAGGCCTGGTGACTAGCAGTGAAGACTACTACCCGACTGTTGCCATAAACGCACTGATGAGGGTGCTGAGAGACTCTGGGCTGTCTAGTCAACATCAGGCAGTCGTGAGCAGCTTGATGCAGATCTTCAAGGCGCTTGGGACAGCGAGCGTCCCATACCTGCCTAAGGTGGGTGAGCCTTTGGCTTGGTTATCATTGAGATGTGCCTGTCACGAGGGGGTTGCTGTGTCATCAGGTTTTGACTGTCATGGGATGAGATAGTGCAGGTGCACTGGTGCTGACTGGTGTACATCACCTGTTGCTGCAACCAGGCCTGATGTCAGCCTCTGTGCCTCAGGATACCATGGCTGCAGCTGTTTATCCCTTTCACAACGCAATGTGCTGAGCCCTTTCTATTGCCCCACTGCTGACGCGGGTGGCAAGCTTGCACGATACAGTTCTACAAACATAGTACAGTATAGCTCACGACATGATACATGATATATGATACAGGTACAGCTGACTGTGACGCAGCCAGCAATGTTGTGTGAATTGTGAGGAACTTTAGTTGTCTGCCATACCTCTGTCTGTCCAACTCCTGCAGGTCCTCCCCGTATTGTTCGCTGTGCTGCGGGTGTGTGATGAACCGCTGAGGGAGTTGCTGATTGAGCAGCTGGTAGTGCTCATCATGGTGGTAAGGCAGCATATACGGCGGTTCCTGCCAGACTTACTGGGCATCATGGGCGAGTTCTGGGGGCGTAGCAGCAAAGTACAAAACTTGTGCCTGCAGGTAAGAGCGCACTGAGTCAACACTGACCGCTGTCTTGTGCCTCTAGTGTGTTGTAGTGCTGAGGTGCTGGGCATCCTTGGCGGTTTGTGCCAACTCAAGACGCCAGAGGCACCGACCCTTCTCAGCAACAGTTTACCGGTCCTTTGATACCGATATCAGCATACACTGCTGATGAGTCTTATTGGCTTGGACCTACTATGTGTGTCAAGCAGCAACCTACTACACCTGTCATGCAGATGCTTGCTGAGCTCGCGATCAGCCTCCGAGATGACCTACGCCCCCACATCCCAGAGCTACTGCCCCGCCTAGTAGCTCTTTTTGTAGATGCTGAGCGCAACAGCAGCTTTGACATGGTTCGGCAAGCCTTGCATGCCTTAGAAGCTCTAGGGGTGGCTCTGGAAGAGCAGCTGCATCTGCTGCTACCTGCTTTGATGCGACTGGTGGCGAGCAGTGGGAGCAGTACGCCAATGGAGATCAGACGGGCTGTTTTGAGGAGCATGAAGAAGCTGTTGCCCAGGATGCATCTTGCAGGATTCAGCAGTGCAGTCCTGCAGCCTCTGATGAAGGTGGGTGCAGTCTGGGGTATCACTCTTTGCAAGTTCTGGCATCATCGCACTGGCCGTGGTACAGCACAGAAGCTGACATAGTGCAAAGATAATTGTGCAGGCATCGGGCGGCATATGTTTTGGCATGAATACTGCTACTGCTGCAGGCTTTGCATGTGGCAGAGGGACAGCAGCAAAAAGCGGGCCAAAGATTTGCATCACAAACATCATTTACATAGAGCCACTTGTGCACTGGTTGATGGCTTTATAGGTGCTGGATGGACCTAATGATGACCTGCGCCGTGATGCTTTAGACACCATCTGTGCCCTAGCAGTAGCCATCGGCCAGGATTTCAACATTTTTGTGCCAACTATAGAGAAGGTATGAGCTGCATCTTATGGTCTTGCAACGCTAGTTTACGGCAGCTGAATGTTCATGCGCTTGAGCCGACCTCCTGAAGGAGAGTTCAAGGGAGGATTACGGCCTTTGCTTGGAGTCCTTGCTTGTACATTGCCTCCTTTGCAGCCTTTCCTTTCCACAGACCTAGCAGTGACCGTGCAGTAGCACAGTTTTCCCCCACATAAGGGTAATCATAGACAGTCCTTGAGACTGCTGTTGCAAAAAGTTATTAAGAGCGGGCGGTTGCCTGCTTGGCGTGCATGACTGTTGTGATCATGTGCACCTTCCTGTTCTCACAAGCCTTACTGCCGCCTGATGACTAATGTATTGCAGATTGTGACCAGGCACCGGGTGCACCATGAATGGTTCATGAGGCTGGCATACAAGTTGAATGCTGACCCACCCTGCTGCAGCGATGCAGAGGATTGGGAGGATGCAGGGGGGTGGGCTGCTGAGCTTGACCTGTTGGCAGAACAGTCTCCTGTGCAACCGCCAGTCATGCCCCTCGACCCAGGTGGGTCCATTGCCACTCTGCAGAAGTCACATTGCAGCTTGAATTTATGCTCAACTTGTAAGTTGTTGAAAGTTGAATGCTATTTGCTACAGCCCATACATGGAAGTTGTAGTGGATGACTGTTGATGTAACGATCTAGGGTACAATCCATTGCAATGGCTATGAATCACAGCAGGAACCGCTCCAAATGACACCCCAGTCACTCAACATTATTAAGGTATCACAGTATGTGCTGAGCATGTGCACGGGTTGCAGTAATGCTCACTTGAGCTCCTGGGATGCACAAAACAGCAACCACCCATGTTGAATTGCAATTGTGCTGGTTGGGTTCGGCCCCCTGACCACGGCAAGCCCTCAGACACTGCCCTTCAGGCAGTGAGAGGCTCCTTGGTGCAAGAGACCCCTCTCACCTCTGCTTGTGTTCATGCACTTGTCACTAAACAAGTGGAAGCCTACAAGTCAAGATGAGAGAGGGTTTTCACCAGGAAGTCTGAGCATACATGTTGAGCCTTCCTATAAAAGCGACTTCTGAGGGTGCTAAGTTGCCATTGTGAGGGGATTAGAAAAACACGAGCATCAATGCAGAGCTTCCCCAAGCACTGGGGCAGCAACAGCTATGTTAAGACAGTTGACGAGCAATGCCTGGTGCATAGAGAGACCCAGCAGTGACAGCACTCTCTCTGCCACTTCCTTCTCCCTCCCGTCACTTCTCCACAAGTGGCTGCCATACCTTTTCCCTGCAGGTGCTGCTGCTCCTGTGAAGCTGGCAGGTCAGATAGGCATGTTACGCAAGGCCTGGGAAAGCAGCGCACGAGTTACTAAAGATGACTGGTCTGAGTGGATGCGACACTTCAGCGTGGAGCTGCTTGCTCAAAGCCCTAGCCCAGCACTCAGGGCATGTCACAGCCTAGCACAGGTAAGCTGCGTAATCGGGGTGTTGTTGCTCACCTGCAGCTGGCATCATTCCAAATGCAACTCAACCTCATCAATCAGAGTTACACTCAATCAACATCACTGACTGCACTCCTATCACCTGCCAGGTACATCCCACAATGGCGCGTGAGCTGTTTGCTGCTGGCTTCGTGTCTTGCTGGGCCGAGCTTGACCCCGCCAGCCAGGAGCAGCTAGTGAGAAGTCTGGAGGCGGCACTTGCCAGCCCCACCATACCCCCTGGTGAGAGCTGTGCCTCTTGGAATCCAGGCTTTGCTCTCAGACTAGCCCATCAAACAACTCAGCACTTCCTGTTGACATTCCTGGTGGTATGCCTGCTCTCATTTTATCGTAGCTATTACTGCATCACTGCCTTGGGACTCTCCATCACTTGAATCGCATGACAAAGTGAGTGATGGCCGGCAACGAGTAACCCTTGAAGATGCTATTCAGTGCCTGCCATTGCTGTCACTTACCAGTGACTGTTGTTGTGGCGGTGCTGCTGCAGAGATTGTGACAGCACTCCTGAACCTGGCAGAGTTTATGGAGCATGATGATAAGCGTTTGCCTCTTGACACTCGTACCCTGGGAGCCTTGGCTGAGAAGTGCCATGCATTTGCAAAGGTGCGGTTATGTTTGGTGGTTGGTATGGCTCAGCATTCACCCAACGTTGTACCGCAGCTCAATTGCTGCTGCTGTTTTCAAAGTTGATGGTGGCAAACTTCTGGGGGTTGCTGATAAGGGCTGATGCTTATCTTAAGCTGTCAATGTAGATTAAAACACTAGATGGTGTAAAATGCTTGTACTCAAGTCCATGCATCCGGCTATGAGGCATGCATGCTGTCATTGCATGATGGCCGGGATTGGGTTGAACAGCGCTTTGAATTGAACACAAGGTGCTACTGCAATTTTGATTGTAGGCCCTTCATTACAAGGAGATGGAGTTCCAAACCAGCCCACAAACTGCCATTGAAGCACTCATCCACATCAACAACCAGTTAAGGCAGCCAGAGGCAGCAGTCGGTGTGTTGACGTATGCCCAAAAGCACCTGGCAATGGAGCTCAAGGAGAGTTGGTATGAGAAGCTCTGCAGGTTAGTGCTTATCAGCAGACAGCGAGCTAGCTTCCAGCTGCAGCGGATCAAGAATTGTGACTTCTGGTAGGCCATGTTGGCTGCCATGTGCCACCGCTGATGTGTGCTGTGCAGTGTTTATGTGGCCAGGGCGTGTGCAGGATGCAGTTGCCGCTTCACATTAGCAAGCCCTCATAGCAGCTGCCAGCACAGTGCGCATCAGTGTCAGCAATGGAGGCAAATCGTGCTCATGGACTCCGTATTGTGACTGCTGCTGTATTCACAATATTTGTCATGCTGCAGATGGGATGAGGCCCTGGCGGCCTATGAGAGTAAGCTAGCCGCGACCCAGCCTAACAGTCAGGAGTACTTGACCGCACTGCTTGGGAAGATGAGGTGCCTTGCCAGCCTAGCGGAGTGGGAAAAGCTCAGTAACTTGTGCAGGTATGGGGATGAGAACAGGCTTTCAGTCTTGCTTTTGCACAGGGCAGTGCTGATTGTTGTGAGCTCTCAACAGATGTGTTGGCACGGCAGAACACTGTACTGTCGGTTGGCAATGGATTTGCAGCTTGTCATCATGATGAAAGGTCTGTAATGCAAAAAATGTTCTTTTTATCTGGCAGTCGATGGGATCCTTTCATATGGCAGTGCAATGGAAGGAATAATGACAATAACATTAAGAACAATAACAATATTAACAACCACAACACTCATAACATTAATATTATTATTATTCTATTTAATATATCTATGTAGTAAAAGCCCTGAAATAGAAGCTTGATCTGTTTTGCTGAGGCGGCTTTGGTCCTGCTGTCTGATGGTCCCTACAGGGCGGAGTGGCGCAAGAGTGAGCCGCACATGCGCAAGGAGATGTCGCTCATTGCAGCTCATGCCGCCTGGCATATGAACCAATGGGAAGAGATGGCCATCTACGTGGATACAGTAGACTCAGGTCCTGGAGGTAGCAGCAGCACCGGCATGACAATGAGTGCCAGCTTCCAAGCCTTGCATGCTTTGCAGCATAATAGTTCTGTAGGAGGTTCTGCTGCAGCAGCTATGGCTGCAGCTGCAGGAGCAGCAGCGGGCCGAGCGCAGGGTTTAAGTGTCCTGCAAGGGCTCAGAAGCCCCACCAACGGCAGGATGAGAAATGGCATGGACATGCGTCAAAGTCCTGCAGCTGCAGCTGCTGATGCAGTTGCTGCTGGTGTGCTGGCTGGCGGCCCCACAAGCAGCACTGGAGCTTTCTTGAGAGCAGTGCTATGCATCAAGCATGATCAGCATGACCTGGCGCGTTACAACATCGAGAGAGCTCGAGGTAAACTGCGCTGACTCTTGCAGTTTGATTAATCGCTCTGCAGCCGAGGGTATCAAGTGGCGTGCACTCTTATGCATCTGCACAGCTCCATACAGCCCTGCGTTTTCTGTAAGCTGTCAGGGCATAAGCATGCAGCTGATGCAGCAGCAACAGCAGATGTACCATGTACTATCATGCCATTCAGCTGCTGCCCTAAATGCAGTCAACCGTTCTGTTGCATAGTTGTCAGGAAGCATAATGCTGAGGCTTTTTGAGTATGTATCAGCACATAGCTACAGTCGTTCACTACAACCTGCAGATTTGATGTCCACTGAGCTTGCTGCGCTGGTTGGAGAGAGCTATGAGCGAGCCTATACCGACATGGTGCGCGTACAGCAGCTTACTGAACTGGAAGAAGTAATTGCTTACAAGGAGGCTCTCGGCCGGTAGGTGTACAGTGGCGGGTTGGATCAGGAACATTCTCACGGCAAGCAAATAACATGTCATGCTGCCGCCATGACCTCTTTTCAGTCAAGCAGCATTATCCCCAGCTTGCACTGTAACAAGTTTTAAGATCAGAATTGGCACATGCCTTGGCAACGTGGTGCATGGACTGCTGCTGTCATGCAGTGTTGTGGATGAGCCTGCTGTCAGCGAAAAGAAAGTGAAGTTCATCAGAGGACTCTGGAGGCGCAGGCTGGGTGGTGTGCAGAGGAATGTTGAAGTGAGTAGCACCATCTTATGTATATATAAGTTACCCATTAGCCATAGCAATCCTGCCATCAGCCCCAGCACCATCTTATGTTACTTTTGGCTCAATATCAGCAAAAAATGTTTGGCTCTGAGATGCCTAGCTATTTCTGCGCCTGCTGCTTTGCTAAACTATTTTTTTCCAGCTGCTTTCTTGATAACAACAGACGAGCGAAGCCTCCAGACATGCCCTCCACCTTCAACATACATAGCGATCATGCCTGAGCGTCTGCCTTGGCCTTGCTTATCTTTCTTCTTGTGTTATCTCACACATCAATCAGGGTGGGCTATTCAGTTGTAGCGTATGCAGATCTGGGGGAAGGCTTGTCTTTGGCATTTGGCTGGGATGCAATTCAGCGACATCAAGCAATGGCCCAGCGCTTTCAAGGGCAGCATTCGCAGAGGCTGCATTAACAATGCCAGGCTGAACATCAGTGGGACCTGCCAAGTCCATGACTTCTTCATAATGCACTGAAGCAGGCTAATGATGCTTCCTACTGATGCATGCTTTGTTGATGCAGGTTTGGCAGAGCCTGTTCAGTGTGCGGAGTCTGGTGGTGCCCCTGCATGAGGATGTGGATGGATGGCTGAAGTTTGCCAGCCTGTGCAGAAAGAATGGACGGCCTAGACAGGTAACACAGCGAAAATTGATCAGCTTCCCCTGGGCATTACCGGGGTTGCAGTGTCACCGAGACGTTTGTGAAGGTCTCCCATCTTCAGCCTAGTCATGCCAGGACGTCTTTTGCTGCTTGCCTTGTACAGCGGCTGCCAGCGGTCGTCTTCATGCCACTGCGCAAAACCTTTGCGCACGCAGAGTGTGTTTCTGTCTCTTGTTATGCTGTTCAGGCTGCCCGCATGTTGGTCCAGCTGCTGGGCTATGACCCGCAGACCATCACTAGGCCAGGCCAACCCGGCTATGGAGCGGGCAGTGGCGCACCAGCTGTCATGCTGGCCTACTGCAAACACTTGTGGGCTATTGGTCAGCGGAGTGAAGCACTCCCAAGGTATATTGCAGCAGCACATGGAGAATATACATCAACAACGGTTCACCCCATTTTTGATTTGAGAAGTCGTTGCCGTCCTGCAACTTTCTGTCATGCTGGTGATCAGGCAGCTTCAGACTTGCAAGAGCACTGTTGGTCTTGGCTTGTCAGTTGCAGGTGCCTGCCTGTGAAATGTGCTGCATCAACCCAACGTCTAATGCTTCTTTCCAGATCTCTGACAGCAATGGTGTCTTACAAACTGCACCTCACCTGGTGCTTGCCTGCACCCCTCTTTCCCGCGCTCAGACATTTGCGTTGCCTGGATCATGATGCATCCATCTGCAGGTTGCGTGAACTTGTTGATGAAGTCCGTTCCATCCCAGCAGAACCTCCAGCACCCTTTTCAAAGCCGGACCTATCAAGCCTTCCAGCCCCAGAACCAGCGGGCAGCCTCAGTCAGTTGGCAGCAAAGCGGTTCAGGGAACGGCCTCGTCCATCACTGCATGCCAGGTGTTTCCTGCGGTTAGGGCTGTTCCAATGGCATTTGCAGGATGGTAGCTTGGCCAATGAGGTACAGCTGAACAGCTGTATGGACCTGATGAGGGTGAGTCGTGGTCAACGCTTCATCTGCAACACATTCAGCACTGATCCTGTATGTTGATGATACGTAATATCTCAGAGCAAGAGTGTATATGATGTATTCACTATTGCTATGATCAAACACAGTAGCAACCAACATCTCCTTCTGGAGGTTCACTTTGCTGTTCCTGCAGCAGCTGATGACCATGAAACAGTTTGGCCTGGTTTGCCTGCTGACCTACTGTCTATAGGCTGCCACACAGTATGGTGCCAACTGGCCTAAGGCCTGGCATCATTGGGCCTTGTTCAACTGTGGTGTGCTGGAAACCCTGCATAAGCGTGGTGAAGCAGCAGCTGCAGGGCAGTATGTGGCACCGGCAGTGACTGGCTTCTTTAGGAGGTGAGCTTACTGAATAATAAAAAGCTTTTCAATCCTCAATTGCTGTCCTCACAGCCAGCAGCTTCGCCTCGCAGCTGCACAATTACCAACATGTGAACAGTAGGATCACCAAGGACCCCAGCTTATAATGCAACTAGACTTTTGGAATCCGTATTCTGCCATATATGACGCAAGCATGTTCAGTCGTTATTGATGAATCAACCTATCACAGTATTCACCGTGCGCTGCTCTTTGTACTTGCTGCAATGTCAGTGTTGCTCTTGGGCAGGCAGCTGGAGACCGAACCGGCAACTTGCAGGACATCCTGCGCCTGCTGACACTCTGGTTCACGTGGGGGTCAGCTCCAGATGTAGAAGCAGCTTTGCAGGAGGGTTTCGGACTTGTCAGCATTGACACATGGCTGGTGGTGATACCACAAATCATCGCTCGCATTCACACCAACAACCCACAGGTGGGTATGGTGCTGCATTGCAGCAGGTGTTACACACCTGAGTCTTCAGTGATCAGTGGATCAGACAGCCTGGGAGGTACTCTCCCTTGACACAGCCACGTGATGATTCATGAGTGTCCAAATGTCTGTGACAGGAAGATGCTACTTGTGCATTCTTGCAATGTCTGGCATGTAGTAACGGCTGTGGCAGCCAGAGCAATGGTTGTGCTGTGTTTGAAGGACCCTGCGATGCCTGCTCTCAGCTTAAGACACACTCGCTGTTAGTGATTGTATGCAACCAGTTGTGTGAAAACTTCACTCTGCTGCTGTTCCTCAGGTCCGCAATCTGATCCACAGTTTGTTGGTACGGATCGGGCGCCATCATCCTCAAGCCCTCATGTACCCCTTGCTTGTAGCAGCAAAGTCTCAGAGCCCCAGCAGGCGTCAAGCAGCTTACAACGTCTTAGATGTAGTACGCACACACAGTGCTACGTTGGTAGAACAGGCGCAGCTGGTCAGCCAGGAGCTGATTCGGATAGCTATCCTCTGGCATGAGATGTGGCATGAGGCACTGGAGGAAGCCAGTAGGCTGTACTTTGGGGAGTCCAATGTTGAGGCAATGCTTGGGGTGCTTCTGCCGCTGCATGAACTCATGGAGAAGACTGGGCCGAGCACACTGAAGGAGATAGCTTTTGTGCAGGTAAGCTAGAAGTTGGGTCGATAGATGATCTCAAGTGACTGTGCTGGTGATCTGTGTATTGTGCCTATCTGCAAGAAATCATGGCTTGCAAGCAGCAGATCACCGCATTGTTTGGAGCGAGTAGATGTCCAAGCTATAATAGCCACGCAGCTGCACTATTGCATCATACGAGGTGTACACAGCTGCATTTTCTCCAAACTGCGGCTGTCAGCGCACCCAGGACAATGTCTGCAGGAAGATGCATGAGGACTTGGGTGATCAACAGGCTACTGTTACGGCAGCTTAGAACCAATAGCTGTGTGCCATGATGCTCTACTTAACAGTGCCTACCACCGGCATGCCCGGTATATGCCAAGCCAGAGCATACTGGTCTAATAGGCTATGCATGGCTATGCTCCTGACATAATTGTTATAATGCCGTATGTCATCAACAATTGCTGTTACCTTGACGTATTTATTTGGTTCCAGGCGTATGGCCGTGAGCTGTCAGAGGCCTACGAGTGGCTGTCCAAGTTCAGGGTATCCCGCAAGGAAGCCGAGCTGCATCAAGCCTGGGACTTGTACTATCATGTATTCAAACGTATCAACAAGCAGCTGCACAGCATGACAACGTTAGAGCTGCAGTATGTGGCCCCAGCCCTGGTAGGTGCTATGCCCAGTTAGTCATCTTGCTGCTCTAGCAGCGCAGTGTTTGTGCATGCTGTAGGGCTTGAGCACCCTCAACACCAGCAACAGCAGCTTGTAAGGAGGTTAAGGGGCCTTGCTTTCTTATCGTATGCTACACTGCTGGCGAGGAGACATCAGGCATACCCCAGTCATCTCTAGATGATACTGCCAGAGTCTCATGAGGGGGCACACTTGAGGCTTAGGAGGAGAAATTCATACAATGGTGTCCTGCCACTTGCTGTCAGCTTCTTCCCTCACCTTCAGTCCATGCCGATCATTGATGAAACACGTGCTGATCATGTTGTGCGGCTTCACAGCCAAAGTTGATACTCATGCGGCTCCTGTTTATCTTTCATATGCTGCACCAGGTGCGTGCTGTAGGTATGGAGTTAGCAGTGCCAGGCACATACATCGCAGGAGAGCCCCTGGTGACGATTGCAGCCTTCGCTCCACAGCTGCAAGTCATCAGCAGTAAGCAGCGGCCTCGCAAGCTCACTATACATGGCGGTGACGGGGCAGAATACATGTTCCTGCTCAAGGGCCATGAGGTACGTCAATTCCATCTATTGAGTTGCTTGTTGCTGCAGCACTGCTGTCATAAGATAAACAACCTGCTCACAGCACTGCTTTGGTTTGACCAGGCATTCCAGTGCATTGACACATACGCCTGCTTGCTGGATTGCAGGACTTGAGGCAGGATGAGCGAGTGATGCAGCTGTTTGGGCTCGTCAACAGCATGCTGTCAGCAGAGCGCACAACAGCAGAGCGGGACTTGTCCATCGCTCGTTATGCAGTCATACCTCTCAGCCCCAACAGTGGTCTCATTGGCTGGGTGCCTAACTGTGACACTTTGCATGCACTTATTCGGTAAGTGTGTTTGCTTGCATGCAACTGCATAGTGGCATGATGATGATCAATATTCTGACTGAAGCAGTTACATTGATACAAGCGGCAAGATCAGGTATAATCAGTTGCGCTTCATTGTGGGATTGACAACAGATATAATATGCAGTTGCACAGCCCAGGCAGTTGCACAGCCCAGGCACAATGGATGACAGACCTTGACTGTGCAGCATGCTGTTGTGACGTCACATTAGCTCGGCTGCTCCAGCAACATCTATCATTACATAGTGCTACTTTGCCTCTGCAGTAATCCTATCATTCTGACTGCGCAGTGCTGCTTACATGCGAGAACTTGAACCCCTGCAGTGTGATGTCCACCAGTGTATTGCTGTGGCTCACTGCTCTTGTTTTTCCTTGTAACGAACATAACACCATCTTGTTTCCTGTCTTCCCACGTTTCTAGTGAGTACCGCGATAGCCGTAAGATTCCCTTGAATTGGGAGCACAGGCTGATGTTGGGTATGGCCCCTGACTATGATCATCTGCCAGTCATCCACAAGGTAGAGGTCTTCGAGTATGCCCTGGACTCAACAAGCGGTGAAGACCTGCATAAGGTCAGTTGAGCAGCAGTAGATGATCCCAGACGCAGGTGGCTCAGTAGTCAGCTCATCTGGCTACTGAAATATGTTGAGGGGATGATCTTCGGGCCAAGCTTTTTGCCGGATTGAGGGCCAAATCATTTAGCCTCAACACCAGCACACTGCACACCATATCTTTTTGCTCCTGCATCCTCTGTGATTATTTTATTATTTTTGCCGCTGACTTTCGGTGTCCTGCAAACCCATGCACTGCTCTGATAGGTCCTGTGGCTCAAGAGCCGCAACAGCGAAGTCTGGCTTGACCGGCGCACCACATACACTCGCAGCACAGCAGTCATGTCAATGGTGGGTTACCTACTGGGCCTGGGAGACCGCCACCCCAGTAACTTGATGTTGGACCGGTACAGCGGAAAGCTTCTGCACATTGACTTCGGTGACTGCTTTGAGGCCAGCATGAACAGGGATAAGTTCCCAGAGAAGGTGCCATTCAGGTTGACCAGGATGATGATTAAAGCCATGGAAGTTTCTGGCATAGAGGGGAACTTTAGGACCACCTGTGAAGCAGTCTTGAGGGTGCTGAGAGCAAATAAGGACAGCCTCATGGTGAGTTACCTGCTTGTGGTGGTTCTATCTGTCTATCTGGCATAGAGGATAATTCCAGAGGATAAGCACAGGGCCGAACACAGTATGGGAACACCCACTGTGAGCGCTTGCTGCTGTACGCCACTGAAAGGTTCTGGGAGTAGTATGGCCTTGAACTGTAGTTGCCACAGTCTTCTTGATAGCATGCAACAGCAAGCTGCAGAAACTTGAAGGCCAGCAAACAGCTGCAGAGACTTGAAGGCCAGCCAGCAAAAAGCCACATTTCGCAAGGAAGCATGCAGCATGTGCAACCATTTCCAGGCCAACAACAGACAACCATCAACAGGGGGTTGTTCAAGCCATACTCATTACATCACACCTAATGTCAACGTGAAGCTACTGGCGATAGGCATGATCATTGAATTGCAATTTGCTATTGCCACCTTCTGATGGTGTTCTTGCTGTGCAGGCCATGCTTGAGGCCTTTGTGCATGACCCCCTCATCAACTGGCGCCTGTTGAACACCACGGAAGCAGCAACAGAAGCAGCACTGGCCCGTGAGACACAGGAGGTAGCTGCTGCAGCAGCTGCAGCTGCAGGAGGAGCAGCAGGACCAGCAGCTATGGGTGCAGCAGCTGGGGCAATTGCTGCCGGAGCTGCTGCTGTGATGGCAGGAGATCCTACTGCACAGGTACAGGCATTGCTCCTGCTTTTGCGGCTAGCGCTATGTTTGCAGGGCCTCTGCAGAATGTATGCTGCGTGTGGTGCTAGCATAGGCATAACACTTCTTTAAGGTGGTGGTTGGGAGTGGGGTGGTAGTTCAAAAGCAGTGACAAGATAGCTGGCCCAGGTCTAGAACAAAGAATGTTCAGGATTTGAGTTGCATTGAGGACTACCTGTCTCCAGCCAGGCTGCATGTATTGAGTGTCAAGTTTTTCCCCATCATTCTGCACGCCACAGTCGATCATGCATGTTCTGGCAAGAGGTTTATAGCTCCCTTTGACCATATCAACCGATGCAGCAGGTTCACATAGTCTACAATGCTACACGGTCTACTAGATGAACTCAACAGCTGGGAAAATCGCCACCACCACCATCAGCATCATCATAAGCAGCAGCAGCATAATGATAATGTTGGTGTCTTTCTTGCTATTTGTACAGGGTGGTGCCATGCCATCTCCACCTCAGAGGGGAGCCAGGGAGCGGGAGTTGAGGGAAGCCAGAGATCAGCTCAGAGACCAGCTCGGTGAGTCATCCGTCTTGTTCTTTCTTCATAATCTAAGCTGAACAATCCAAATCCCGTTTTAATAGTGTTCCAAGAGACTCAGAAGTAATGGGCATGGCCTTCATGCAGAGTCAGGTTTATAGTGCTCACGGAGTGCAGAGACCTGCATGAAAACGGCCTATCCCTGTCATGCAACATTCTTGCATACCTGCCAGCAGCCCTCAGGCACATCAAGTCCTGAGTTGTCCTTACTCTCACATTGTGGCTGCTACATGCCCGGTCAGCAACTGAGTCACTTCATGTTGATTGATCTCTTTCCTGCTGCAGCTGGTGATGCTTCAGAGGTCCTCAATGAGCGTGCAATGACAGTGATGCGGCGCATGACAGACAAGCTGATGGGGAGAGATCACATTGTGGAAGGCAGCTCAGCAGCAGCAGATTGTGACAGTGTGCCAGCGCAGGTTCAAAGGCTCATAGCACAGGCGATCAGTCATGAAAACCTGTGCCAGAGTTACATTGGCTGGTGTCCTTTCTGGTAGAGCATGCAGCTGCATGAGGTTGTGGCATCAAGCAGTGCTGCGGCATAACCAGACAATACCAGCTAGTAGCTGTACAGCTACACATGTAAACCAAGCAGCAAGCAGGCTTCTGTAGCTTTAGGCATGTACATAATCTTCGCCTCGGGATAATTCTTGGTGGCAGGAGCTTTCAAGATTCTTGGTGTCCTACTGCAGCTGTGCATCAGTATGCAGGTGCTAGGCAAAGTCTGTGCCATAGTCAGTTGATGACTGTTGATGTACTGTGTGGTCCCTGATGACATCTAGCAACCCCAATGTCCGCGGTTGTGCGCAAAGCCGTTGGGTCTATATTGGGCACATCAGCAAATCTGCCTGGTTTCTTAATGCCTTGCAAGGTGCGTTGCTTTTCGGGCTAGCTTCTTCGCCGAGACGGTTGCCTCGTTTCTGCTGGTACTCACAGCAGCAGATGTACTCACCCTCTTTTAGATAGGAGCAGCACAGCTATGCGATATTCATTCGGGAACCAATTCATCAAAATGTACGTGCCCGCATGCTTATATCTTATCTACTACTACTACTACTACTACTACTACTACTACTACTACTACTACTACTACTACTACTACTACTACTACTACTACTACTACTACTACTACTACCACCACCACCACCACCACCACCAGTTGCCTCAAGGGTTTCCACCCGTAAGGAGCCAACTAATGGCTCATGGGGGCAAAAACAGAAACAAACACAGACCAGATTCAATCCGGCAGAATGTCTGCAAGTTCGACTTGCAGAATGTCATCAGACTCCACCTCCAACTCAGACTCTGAAAGAGGATGCTTATCACTGCATAGCCCAGGAGCCGCAAAGCAAGGCTTAGCCTCTGCTAGGCCAAGGGCAGCAATAGCGGTGGAAGACGCACGAGCAGCTGAACGGCGTCTAGCAGCTGTGAGACGTTCCTTGATAGCAGCCACTAACAGCTCGCTGCAGTTGTTCTTTTCTTGGCACAGCCTGGTGCCTAGTTGCAGATCTGGATGATAGTGCTGATCGCACATTCTGGACCGTATTGGCAGAGTAAGTGCATGTCAGGAATGTTCTGATTGCAGATATCCATTTGTATGTGAGCATCCCTGGGGTTGTATTCCCAGTTGCATGCAACTTCTACCGGCTCTGCTGTTGATCACGATGCATCAGCCACCCCTAATCTGGTTGCAAAGGCTGCAGCCTGCCAGCTGTCAGTGCCCAAGCTACTACTACTGCATCATGTGCCAGCAGTACAGCTGTTGTTGGCTGCCACAGCCTAAGTAACCTCCCCCAGTGCGTTAGGTGCCGGGGCAAAGATAGTTGACTGGTTTCTGCCCTGCAGGTATGATCAACAGCACACACTGCACAGTAGCATGGTTGCTGTTGATCTCATTATGCTTCATGGTGGGTGAACGGTATAACAGTGTTGTGTGCTGCCATGCCAGTCGTTGGTTGTCATGTGTTTGTGCAGCAAAATTTCAAATTGCTAAAGGGTGGTATCTCTTTGCTGCGATGGTATCATATGTGTTGCATATGGCACTGTGCATGTATAGTTTTCACCATATGCTGTTCGTTTTGTTATGTGGCCTCTGACACTGTCAGCGGCTGATGTGTCTTGTGTTTGAGTCACTTGAGCACCCCCACTGAGTGGATTAGTGTGCCTTGAAGGCAGTTTCTCCCCTGAGGGTGGTCTAATCTTGGTGTGCCAGTGTGGCTGAGCCACCAAGTACATTATCCCAAGGGCCTTGCGGCCGGAAAGGGTAACTTCCTTCCTTCCTTCCTTCCTTCCTTCCTTCCTGGTGAAGTTCAACCAGGCCTGACAGCTTGCAAAGACCTAGCAGCGGCAGCGGCAGCAGGAATCAGGATTAGGGGCTTGTACAGGGCTTATATCCAGGAAAGTCTCAAGACCGCATCTTGACCATTGTGACAATGGTGTGGTACCACTAGTACATGTGTGCACCGACCTGCCAGTGGTAGTAGTAGTTGCAACCCTTTCCGGCCACAAGGCACTGGTGCTAGGGATTAATGAAGCATGGTGGCTCATGCGCTGACCAGCTCACCGCCACAACTGGCCCATTACCGGGACTGAATTTTCCTCCGGGGATGAACCCACTCTGTGAAAGAAATTGAACTCTGGCAGCAGGCCATGTGCCCAAGTACTAGCCCAGTGATGGGGCACCCCCATTACTCTTCATGGAAGCTTTCAACTGGCTTAAGCCACATCTACCATATGATGGAAGCCATGCCTGGTAGTACTATTACCATGATGAAAATTGTGTGCCTACGTATGGCCAACGTGATGCGTTGTATCATGCAGTGAGCACAACTCACTGGAAGATGTTCGTTGCATGATTGCAACAACAATTGTAAAGAGCGTCTTCAAAAGAGCCCACCAAACTGCTGCCACCTCAAGCTTGAAGTCCGAAGTGCAGCATACCCTGCAGCTTCTGCTTCTGTCTGAGCATTGTGCTAGCTGCATCCTTCATTGATGCTGCCAACTCAGCATGCTCAAAATTGATGATAACCACCCGAGGTTGGACACCCTGCTGCTGGCACACCAAGACATTGCCGCCATGCAGATCACCATGAATAATCCCACAGTTGTGGACTGCAACTAGAGCTGCCACAGCTGCTATGCACACTGCATCTGGCAGGGGCTTCTGCAGCTTCTGCAATGACACACCAGGCACATGCTCCAGGGCCATGAAGTACCTGGATGCAGCAAAGGTGAGGCCGTGTCCCAGGAAGCTGGGAACAACACCTGCAAACACGTCTTGCACACGTCAGAAAAAAAGCTTGACTCTGATAAAATCAGCCGCTGTGGCGGCCACACAAACATGAGCTGATCCACAGACTCAGCAATAACAACGCCCAGTTGCAAGTACTATGGTTGAAACAGTGGGATAGTTGCCCTCAATCACCAATGCATTACTGCAATATTGCAATCAGCAAGTGGAACTATCATGAGCGGGTGTCACATGCCATGGGTGACTTACCTCCTTGCAGTGGCTGCATGTGGCGGTACATGACTGTCTCACAGAGGCTCTATGATGGACAAACAGATCAGCAGGCCGCCAGCCATCAGACACTTGAAAACTGCAGTTAAGTTGCCCCAAAGCCCCTCACACACCACAGCACAGCGGCCAGCCTGAGGGTGCAGCACACGACCCAAGCCCAGTTCATGATAATGGACATAGGGCAGTCTCCTGCTGACAACTGGGTAAATGAGATGTGCACTTGGATCCATCAGCTGTGAAGCTATGTCATCACTGTGGGCAACAAAGTGCAGCAGCGACAAGCAGTGGAGCATGTGGTGTCTGAAAGAGGTGCAACAGATGCAGCTGCTGCAACAGTGACTGTTGTTTAGGAGAGGTCTTGGAAACAGCCACCGGCAAAAGACAGTGAGCAGCTGAAAACCCTTGCAATGCGATTCCTGTAACATGGACAACTGCTGGGCTGCTATCCCAAATTGGTATTGCACCCCACCTTCTCATCATGTGAGGCTGCAGAGTTGCGGCAAAGTGAAAAAATGGAGCCATAGAAACATGCAACAGCAGGCTGTTGTACACCCATGATGAGCCCGGCTTTGAAGGTACCAGCACAATGTCAAATGCACGGTGCATGCCATGAAGTGCGCTCTGAGCTGAGTCAGCACCTCCGGGATGTTGGCTTCATAGGCTTATGAAAGTGCTAGCATCTGATTCTGGAATCTCTGCCCGTCAGTAGTAAACCGCGCCATGGCCACAAACCCCTCATCTTTGCATGGCAGCAGATTTGGAGCTTGAATTGTTGGCACCTTGCACGGATGTCTGCTGCTGAGCAAGCCCTGCTTCCTGGTGGCCACCTGCTGCATCACCGTGATGGCAGCTGTCCAATGGACCAGTTCGGAAGCGATACCACCACAGTCACAACACCACCATGACAACCAGCATCATCATCACCAACAACACGACCTTGGGGTCCATGTGCAGCTTGAGAAGGATAGCTGCTGCTTGTGCTGTAACCATTACAGTCATGATGAGCTGGTGCAGTACGCTGAGGTGGCGGGCTGCGGGGCACAAAGCAATCCATGCCTGGGCCCACAGCTGAGTAGTAGGCCATCGCGCCACGGACAGTCACGGACTGCTCATCTGTCTCGGACCAGGGTTGATGCATCACAACAGGTCCCCAAATCAGCAGTTGAATGCACAGCAAGTACCTTGTAGCACTCTCAGCCATCACGATGGCCATGGTACAACCTGGTGTTGCAGACTACCACTGCAAATCTGGGTTGATTTTGAGCTGAGGAGCAGTTGTACTGCTCATACCTGACTGCTCATGAACCCCTCAGGGATGAGGCTTGTTTAAGTCCCTATCACAGTATCTGTCTATCACTATCCCTATCAGTGATGCCACAGATGCATAAGGTGATGAGTCAAGCATGCCGGGGGTATGGTAGGGTGAATATGGCTATCCGATAGCCACACTGTGCATGTTGCAGCTGCATCACCTCATTCAGCGATCTCTCCACACTTGAAGTGTGTAGCCCCTGTCCCCACTACGTGACCCAAAGAACCACAGGTCCCAGACAACCATGACCACCACTGGGGCTCTCAAACGCTTGGTCCACCCAATTCTTAATGTTTACATTGTCAGGAGTGTCACACTCTTCACAAGTTGTAAAGAGCAGGTAAGTGGATTTCCTGTTCGCCCCTAACGACAGCATCACGCAACTATTGCACACTGTTATGATTTAGAGCGTCTGCCAGGCAGTGCCAACAGCTTGCCGGGTCTCAGCTCACCCATGGCAACCACATGGTTTCCTTGACGCCACAATCACTGAGCGTACAGCACTGCAGGGTCCTCAACATCCCTGGCCGTCTGCTGTTGTTTCTGCTGCTGCCGCTGCTGCTTCTGCGGCGACCCGCGGCGGCCGTGGCAACATGATTGACGTACTGCTGCTAGCTCCTGTATGGCCGAAACTGACTGCTTGCTTTGGGCCTTCTGCTGTTGCTGCAACAGTGTGTGGTCATTTTGCGGCAGTTAAACAGCAGCATTGTTGCCCTCAGCATCAGGAGAGTCAGCGACACTTGTGTGGATGGCAGGGGCATGAGGCTGCTGCTGCTGCTGCTGATTTACAATTCAATAGGATGAATGGCATAAGTATGCCATTACAGTACTGTAGCGGGATGCGAAAAGGAAGCGTGTGGAAATAAGATTGATCCACAAGGGATAAGCCTGAGGAGTGTATTCGCCTAAGTGAGTACTTAAAGACTCCGCCTACGTTGCAAGGCACGCGTAGTTCTAGCCTGTCACCCAGTACCGGCGGTGCTCGTGTCACTGACACGGCTGTCACGGCCATCAGGCCTGAGCACGATCCTTTCTAGTAACGTCCCGTAACACATACATTCATGTTCCCTCTGGTTTGAGAAATATTATAGTATGAGCAGCTGCTACCATACGGCAGCTTGGGGTTTGTGCATGTATGCTGGTAACAGATGCCTGTAGCCACTGCCATCATCTCTGCAAGGCCTCAGGCTCCCTGGTGGAACAGATACTCGGTTGTTGCCGGGAAGGTGACACACCATGTATCCAGCTTCATACTCATAAATAACCGGGCAGATAACTTGCTGACCAGCCTGCAACTTCTGTTGCCCTTTGTCCGTGTAGTCATGAGCCAGGCAAAATCTGTACTGTTGTTGACCTCCAAAATACCATTGAGAGTCCACTGCAGTACAACCGGACAAAACACAGCTCAGGCTCCATGCTGTTGGAGTAATCCGTTGCAAGCCAGACACTGTCCCAAAACAAGCGTGATACCCAGCAGGTGCCGCTGACAGGCACATATGGGTTGCTTACTTATCAATCTAAAGCCCTTAGGTTAACCTGGCCCAACTGCTGTGCGCGAATTATGAGCATTGTCTGTGTGTGTAGGACAGTTTTTTGGAGCCGCTGCATAAGGGGCCAATGCATAAGGGGATATCACCACTTCAGAGCTATCAATAAAGCACAGTGCATGACAGATTTGTTATTTCTGAACAAGCCAGGCCTCAGACCGTAGCCAGCTGCAACGCTCATGTGTGAATATGTAGCTGGCCAGCAATATGTAGAAAAATGACACAACTTTTGGCAAAAATAGATGAGCAAAAGCACATGCAATATGCGGTACAAGGGGGCTGCAGCTCACCTGAGTGGTAATTGAATGCAGCATTTGTGACTCCCCTGGTAGTGTTGACTTGAGCAACCTCATAAGCCAACCTGCTGACCTGGCTGCTGAAAGTCCCAACCAGAAAGTCTGTGTTGGAAAGGTGAATGATGTCGTCATAGATGCCAAGAAGACCGTCAGTGCTGTAGCGGGCTGAGACAGAGCCTGTAACGAATGGGTGCAGGCACTAGGTGTGTGGTGGTTGCAGTGAACAGCTTGCAAGACAAGTCTGTAAGGTTATCGCAGGCTCTTGTAATGGCGAGTGTCAGGCAACCCTAGATACAACACCACCAACATGACAATAGAACGATAACGATAACGATAACGATAACGATAACGATAACGATAACGATAACGATAACGATAACGATAAAGATAATGATAATAAGAAGAAGTGCTGCTTGGCAGCCATAGCAATTCTGCCATCGGCCCCGCGCCTCAAATCTACCTAGTGAGAAAATTAACAGCATTGGTGTCATGTTTGTCCCTAGAGCCAGTTGGTATAATAAGAAACTTACTCAGCTAATCAACTGGGCTATGTGCCTGAGATGGAAACTGCACATATCACCACCAGCCACCATAATGAATGTTTCACCGAACACATGCCGAGTGCAATCATTTTGTTCTCTATGTCTGCATAGAAAATTTGATATACAAGTACATAAACTTCATGAGCCATGTGACTCACCAGTGCGAGTGCCAATCGGGTTTGTTATGACATGTATATGCCTGTACAAATTCTTCACCTCAGCTACCACTGCTGCATCATCAGATGCCAGATACACACTGCATTCTGAGTGTGGCTTGGATGAAACACTCCCGATGTTGTTCTTGCCAACACCTTCCAGAATCTCCAGGGCCCGCTGCTGCCAGCCGCTTCGGCAGCTGACATCACAGTACCTCTCAACATGCGTCATGTACTCAGCCACCTGGTGTAGTTTGGCTTCTGCGTCCAGTTTGTCAGTGCGTCTGATGTGCACTCCAACAACAGGCAACCTCCAGTTGTGCTGCTTCCTGAAGTCTGCATGCCGCTGTTGTGACTGGAGAGATGGTCTGAGTAGCCAACTCATGAGAACGCCTTGCCACCTGCAGTTGGCAGCATAACCAAATTTCAAAAATAGATCTCCAAAAAGCTATTTTCCTGTGCACTTTCAAAATCAAATCAATTAAATTTCAACTAAACAAAAACAAGCAAACAATAAGGAAATCTAGATAAGATATGCCTAACAATGAAGAAGGTGTAAACTCCAAAAACATTCAAACTCCAACACTATATTAGGAGCTGAGCCATGGCCAGCATGCCAATGTTATGTGCTGGTGCAGCTACATACATAGCCATGCTACATTAGGAGCATCACCAGCATGCCTCAAACGCTACATGCAGGCCTCCAGACAGAAAGTAAAAAGTTTATCAGATTTTGGCGTCTGCTGAGCTGACTTCAGAAAATTGACAAAATTGAAAACAAGAGGAAGAGGGAATGATGAACCCTTGCACTACTGCGTGCTGATACCCACGACATCCCCTGGCTCAAAACCAGGGCTAGCTCAGAAGCGTTGGAAAAATGTGCATCTGGCTGCGATCCCAGCCTCTGGCAGATAGATATGGCCCTCGGCAGCAAAATTGTTTTGGCATGCACAGGATTCCTGCCGGCGTTGAACAGCAGCAACTCTCATGCTGCTACGCATGCCACCACAACGACAGCTGCCTTACTGACTTTGATGGTCCGCTGCTGGCAGGACCAAGTAATTCTTGAATCTGGAAAAAAAACTCTACTAGTAGATATTAAAGAGACATACAACTAAACAAAAGGTTTAAATTTTCAAGTTTAAACTAACCAGATATGTGGCCTTGTGTTGAACAGCTTGACAATCTCCAGAACGTCAGGTGGCATTGCAGGAGCATCCACCACCAACGCCCCGCTGTCGATGATGCCCACAAACACCTCCTCAGCAGATTCATGCAGGCCATGTCGAGCGCTCACATTCTGGCGCAGGTCTGGCCGGAGATCCTGCATAGTGCAGCTGCTTGTGGGCACAAAGACCTGCTGCCATGTGTTAGGTGTCTTGATGTAGTTGGAGGGGTACACCTGGATACAGCCAGGAACGGCCCGGGAGGTTTGAGCCAACTGACTAAACTCACACCACAATTGAGATAAAAAAATATTATGCTGTCCGCCCTGTCCAACAGTGGATTGAATCCACTTGGTAGGTTTGAGGCACGGGACCGATGGCAGCAAATGCTATGGCTGCAATGATTACTACACCACAGCTCATGACTCCAACACATGTTGCCTTCAGACTTGCACTCAAGCAGCCTGGTCAGGCTGCCACGCCAAGCCTGGAACATGCCCCGCTTTGTGCAAGAAGCCTTGCACACTCAAAAGCAAAGTCCACTGCTGTCCATGGCACGGCAGTAGGCATCGGTGACCTCACCTGCAAGACCATGGTCCGATTGGTAGCAATGGCAATAGACAGGCAGTGTGCTGCATGATGTAGCTCACAGCCAAAGCCGCAGCCTTTGTCAAGGTTGCACACCAGCCTCTTCACAGCTGAGCAGTTTCTGGGGTACTGCTGCTGGTTGATTGCAGCAAACACCGCATCTGTTACTTCTTCCTGCAGCCATTCCTATAGCAGCACCAACATGTTGCATGTCACAGTACTGATGAACAGAGAGAGCAGCATACACCTTGGAGAGCAGCACAAAGCCAATGCTGCTGCTGCTGCTGCTGCTGTTATTGGTGTAAAATGTTTTCAGAGTGACGCACTCCTGGTCAACTCTGATTGCCTGGCAGCATTTCGGCGGCACTGCTGAGCACTGCAACTGTGAGTGAGCCCCATCAATGCAAGCAGGTGGTTTGCTGAGCCCCATGCAAGCCGATGCTCTGTTGAGGTGCCCGCTAGTGACACATGCTGCAGTGCCATGTGAGAGATAAGCTGTGCTGGAGGGGGTCCTGGTAATCTGCTGATGTAAAAGTAACACTCGGCAAATGGGCTACCTAGTGTTGATCCAGCACGCCAGTGTTAAGAGCCATGAGCCGTATCACCTGAGTTTTGTAAAGCTCTGTGGCAGCAGCGACCCTCTGCAGTGACCTTGTCAACATTACATCCGTACCTGCTGTGTTTTGGTACTCAACATCCTGCAGCAGAAGGGAAACAGGCAAGCAAGCAGTGGTCAGTCCTGGCAGCAGAGGTAAGGGGTATGTCCAGATATATATGATATATATGTATATAAATAGCCCTTGTGATATCACCTTGGCTGTGCCCGCACAGGTGTACATAACACTCTTCTCCTTTAAGTGTGCTCTTGATCATACGTACATATGTATATATATCATACTCTGTGGTCTCCATCTGCATGCTGGCCGCTTATGGGAGCGTGACAACCATACATTACTTTGCAGATCGTGAGTGGCTTGCAGCTGGTTGTGCTTCAGTGCCATTTGTAACTGACACATGGTCACGGCTTCTCAGCCAAAAAAAACAGCACTAGACACTGCCGTCGACAACAATGGCTGACAACGTGGGTTGCTGCATCACTGATGCCTGGCAGATGGCAGGCAGGGACTTGACAGCTCTGTAGATGACAGTGTAACTAACGGAGAGTGTTAGATCTCACCACGTTTCAAGGCAGCAGCATTGTGGTTTTGGCATATGTTCAAGGTGAAGAGTCCAGCTCAGTACCTGTCTGGCAGTGCCTGTCTGGTGTCAATGATGGGCTCACCTTTGTCAAGTGCTGGTATCTCAGGTGATCAAGGGTGCACAGCAGTTCTTGGAGGGACTCCAGGTCTGCACAGGGAATTGCACAACACATGTTGGGTGTTTGCAGACAGTAGTACAAATATGAAGTTTGTTTACAATTGTGATGATGCACATGTGATTACTGTGACTGTGGTGGACGTTATGACATAATGCAGCCAGTAGCCAGTCATTCAGATGCGTTTTTCACTTTGTTGCAGTGCATGTTGATCAGGGCTCAAGCGATACAGATGCAAAGCAGTTTCCATCAAGTAATGCACTGGGCAGATTTGAGGCGCGGGGCCGATGGCAGTAATGCTATGGCTGCAAAGTACTGATTATTATTAAGTAATGCATGCCATCCATCGTAAGTGCTGGAGGCTGCCCAGCTTCACCGGGGTGCACTGCATTGGTTTGTGCCTGCAGGTGGCTGTCAAACGCACTAGGCATGCAGCTACCCCTGCACTTGAGCAGACACAGGCCTGCAAAGGGTGTCTGGGACCTCCAGTGATATGTGCTGACCAGTACGACATAACATGGCAACCAGTCATGAGGAGCATTTTCTGTCTGTCTGATTTGCCTGTTGCTGCCACCACTGTCAGCAAAAATATCAAGCAATATATCAAATATTATCCGCCAAGTTGTCCTTACCGTGAAGAAGGGTGGAAGCCCAAAATTGGCCCCACTGCTGAACTTTGGGGATGATCCCACCTTCAGTGCTGCTCAGCGCTTCACCATTTGAGAAAGATCCCCCCAGCTGCCCACTCTGAGGCAGATGAATGCGGACTGTGACATTATGGATGTTCGAGAACGACAGCGTGAGGAACGCGCACAAGATCACTCCAGCTACGACCAGTTGAACGGGTGCACAGCTCCGCTGCACGAACAAATGTTTCTGCATTTTGCGAACTGAACGATTGCGCACACTGCCGCAATCATCTGCAATCGGCAGATGTCGCTCGACTGCGCCAAAGAATGCAGGTCGAGTGCTGCGAACCATGTGTCCATACACACTGAATGCTTGCGGCCAGCAGTAAACGATCGTGAATAATTTTCCAAAAATTATATCAGAAGTTTGATCGCGTTCCACAGATTGAGAGCTAAGAGCATCAATGTTTGGACCTGCCTGACACCGTCTACGCTGATCAAGTGCACTATAAATCTTGAGCACAATAACATGCTATCTACTTGACAAGGGAATAAGGGTTAACACCCTCTTGTTAGAATCCAGTCGAGTCACGTGACTAGACACTAGTGCACTAGTGTACTCGAGGCACGAACACTATTTTGCAAACCCAATTGGCTTTTCCTGCTGGCCATCTGGATGCTTAAACCACAGAAGACGACCATGATTTCACAACATAAAGGTACTGTTGTCTGTTGCTGATGCCGCTGGCAGCACATCCTAAGTATACTCCTGAGTACGTATACTCCTGACTAGTTGACCAGTTAATTGCACACCGTAGATTGAACACCCCACTTGCCTCTATATACATACAGAAAACAACAATAGTTATCCTATACTAGTACTGCATATGAGGTGCGCAAGCACGAGGGTGCTTGCTTTCCTCGATAACCTTCTTATCCTGTGAGATGTACATCTCACAGGATACATGTACCATTTTGTACACGAGTCCGACTTGAGTCATTCTCGACAGAAGCCATACACTAGGGCACCAAGTATGCAACAGAATCCTTGTTCATATGCAAGTTGCATCTGGTTGCATGGCTGACACCTGCAACAGTCAGCTTCTGTTTTGTGGTTGCCCTCAGTGCCGGACACTAAGGCTGCTCGGTTGGTGCATAAAGTGGAGCAATTAATTCGAACTATCACTGCACTGCTGACCTTGAATATGTATTCAATATTGAAATGAAGTGATATTGCTGCGAAAGGCGGCCTCCGGAACAGTATCGCTGGCTGTTGTGGGGGTCATAAGTTACCCATTAGCCATAGCAATCCTGCCATCGGCCCCGCGCCCCATTCAGAAGCGGACAACAACAATCCAGGCTGAGCGGTTCGATCGCCATTATGCTCACACTGACACCGTAGTTTCCAAGCAGTAGTTAGGTGTTGTGCAGTACACGGCAGCACACATTGTAATCCAAATACACCTATGCATGTTTTGCATATTCTTTCAGAGTCTGAGTTGGAGGTGGAGTCTGATGATATTCTGCAAGTCGAACTTGCAGATATTCTGCCGGATTGAATCTGGCATGTGTTTGTTTCTGTTTTTGCCCCCATGAGCCATTGGTTGGCTCCTTACGGGTGGAAACCCTCGAGGTAACTTGTAGTAGTAGTAGTAGTAGCTACTACTATAGTAGTACCAACGGAGCCCCATACATCATCTGACACAAAACGGCACACACGCTGCTTCTCATCTTGAATCGACAAACAAGCCTCCAACTTACTGGCACAACCCGGAAGCTCTTTAATCCTATCGTGCATAAGCACTCGTGCATCATTGAAAACAGCCTAGTGATTGAGTGTAGGTGAGGCGATGGGGCGATATGCAGTACCCGCCATCTACTAGGCCCGGCTGTTGAACAGCCGGCTCAAATGAGCTTGCTGTATGTGTAAACCTACTGTGATCAAATATTGTGCAATGCCCAATGAGCCTGAACTTGGCTCGCAAACGGGCGGGTTACACTCGTGTAACAACTTGAAGCTGTACAGTCAATCACCGCAAATAAACTCAAACATGTGCCCTAGATCAGCAGTTTAGCTTGCCGCAAGCAAATAATAATAGTAATTGATACCATCAGCCACAGCATTCACTGCCATCGGCCTCGCGTCTGATGTTTTGCAGGCAAATAGTTTTGTCTGGCTCACCTTGAAGGAAGTTCCATCCCTTGCCAGCCATGAGCACCACATGTTGCACATTCAGGTGCTGCAGCAGCAGCTCCCCAGGTGCTCACTAAGTGAAAGGTGAGTGCTCTTGCTACCAGCACCCAGCAGCTTGAAGAGAAGACGGAGCGATAAGGCCGCCAATAGCCAGACACCGCTGCTGTTTAACTGCCGCTAAGAGATCCAAGAGCCCAAGGTCTAAGTAGATTGCAATAGGTGAGCCTCACTGACACCTTCTTGTTTGATATTACAACCTTGAAGATATTCCCCTTGATAGCCACAACACAACTGGTGCACCTTGCAAGCTACAATTGTATTCACGTTTAATTACTCATTAAGTGACTGAAAAGTGTGCAGTGCACGGTGACTCTTGTGGGGGCAGTGCACGACTCAGCTGCCGGCCCGGCTGCTGAGAACACACACATGTCAGCCCATTTGCCAGCTCATCCAATGATGCATGGGCTCAATCTCTGTTGCACACTGTGTGTGTTCTCACTTGGAAAGTGTGATCACCTCTTTGTAACACCTGTGCTTTGATGCGTGCAGCTGCAGCTGCTTCAACAGGTAGCTTGCAAATGGGGCAGGCAAATTCCCCCTGAGTAACACACTGCCACTCTGGCCCACTGTGGAGCGGCACAGAGTATCCTTGCAACACCAACACCAGCTGCCCCCCACTGCCGCTTTGGTGCTGCTGATAGGGTTTTGCTGTTCCACCTGCTGCTGGGGTTTTATCCCACCTGCTGCCTCTTTGTAACACGAGCCACGAAACCGCTCTTGATGGGCTGCACTGTCCTGCTGGCCCCACACTGCTGGCAGCGGAGGTGCATCAGGCGTGTGGCACTGTCCTTGTCCAGCAGGGTGTCCACTGACTTGCAGCCGGGGCACAGCACATACCTGCAGCAGGGATTCAGGGTTTGGGGTTTTAAGCATACAGAGAGAGGTAAACCACACAGCGATATGACTAATCTGTTGTTTCCGGTGACACCGACTGAGACAAGTGTGGCAGATACGAAGAAAAATCAATCTGCTTCTGTGAAGAAAACATTAAGATTTCAGCCGATAGCTTCCGCAGCAGCGGTTTGGCAAACGGCTCAGCACAACAAAGGAGATTTGCCAGAGAGCCACCTTGCAATAGTACAAAACCTAAACACTTCTGCAAGAAGCTCCAGCCAGTCAGCCCCACTCACTCGTTCACATAGCGACGCAACACAGTCTCAAATGACTTTGGCAGAAAACGCCCCTTGCACACCAGACGCTGCTGCCCATCCAGACTGCCGCTGGTTCCCAACTCAGCGAGAAGGAAGGCGCTGACGTGCTCGTTGTTGCGGTTCATTGCTTTGCACAAGTCCATGAAGTTTGTGAAAACCGTCTTCTTGGTACCTTCACGGGCCACCTGCAGCAGGTGAATAGACATACTATAGATTACGTGAAAAGATGGGAAAAGGATTGGGGTGTGATGTGCATCATGATGAACTTGGGAATAAGGATAAACCAGCTGTAACAACCTACATATACAACTGCTCTGATAGGCTTATACTAGCAATGCTGCTGCTGCTTTGCTGTACGAATTACAGCTGAAATGAGGCACTGATGAGGAAGACAAGACCACCAGAAGCCTTTCTCTAGTTTACACCCTCATGAAAGCATCAAGCCGCTTGATTGACCCACACGGCAGCTGGGATGTGCTGTTGTGCAATACCCTAATCATGCATCCACATGAGGCACATGTGGATGCATAATTAGGGTTGAGCACAACAGCACATCTTGAGAAACCCAAGCACAAGCATGATTCAAATTCTTTTGCAAGGAATGAAGTTGCTGTGCCTGCTGCAATGAGTGAAGCTGCTGTGGCTGCTGCCTGTGACAGCTGCGCCAGCCACAGCTCAGAGACTTGTGAGCTCAGAAAGAATGAGGTCCACAGTGCAGGTCCCCAATCAATTTCCTGATGACACTATTTGGAAAAATGGGACTGAGTGATATGCTTGTGATTTAGTGCTATATACCAATAAACAGTGTGGTTCCACCCTCTTTAGAACTTCTATGCAGTGATGTTTTGATGGGTGGATGTGATAATATAATACGACTAATAAATGGAACTTTATGAGGTACCTGAGGTGGTTTGAGCACAGTACGGCGCCTCTCTCCTGTCAATTCTGGGTTGCGCTCACGCAGGATGCCAAACACACGATCTACAGCAGCAACAAAACAGCAGAGCAGAAATAGCACAGGTCACAGCAGCAAAGGAAAACCAGCAGCAGAAGAGGTGGCAGGCTGAGAAGCATTAGACAGGCCATTGGCATCATGATGCATACATTACACAGGTGGGTTTCCATCACACACCATGACCTCATAATGACCCATGAGCATATGCACACTGCGAGCGCCCAGCATCTGGAAGCACTTCCTCTCTGGAAGCACTTCCTCGCTGTCCTAAATCCACTACGAGCTGCGGTTGTTTGCTGCTGTCCTGCTGCTGTCAACCTTTTGAGGAGAATAGAATTACGGCAGAAGCAGCAAGACCAATAGCACAATGGCAGCGGTGTAAATGAACACAGGCATTGCATGAGTGGCCAGCTTCAAGGTGTCAGTGATGCTGCTGGCACTGACACCTGTGAAGAGGTGTCAGTGATGCTGCTGACACTGACACCTGTGAAGTTGGCCAGTCCTGCAATGATATAATATATCATTGCATGTCACATATAATATCAGAATTCATAGCCAAATAGTTGACAAGGGCTTCATCTAAGGCATCTGCTGACCAATCTATAACGCTGAGATTTACCTAGCAGCTCGTCATATGCATATTCCCGGTCAGTACCGCTCCAGGTGAACTTCCCGCTGCTGGTTGCTGCTTCCTGCTCCGCTTCCGCTGCTTTTTCTGGATCCTCATCATCAGCAAACTCATCTGCACGAGCCTTTTTCTTCTTCTTTTTCTTTTTGAGTGACAGATCCACGAGCAGGTCTTCCTCGTCTGCTGGGACCTCTGCTGCTGTTGCTGCTGACTCTGCTGCATCGGTTTCAGCCTGCAGGTTGTGAAAGGGAGGATGGGAAGCAGACAGCACTAAGAAAGGAGTTGGGTAACATTCCTAGGTGTTTTTGACTTGCATACTGTTCCAGCTGCACACAAAGAACACGGACGCTGTATGCGGAAAACCAGTGACTGATGTAGGAAGCATGCCTGTGCAGCAACAGGCGCGAGCAGGTGGCCTTCCTGATCTAACCTCTCACAGTGCTTACGCTGCTGATCGAACTTCTATGCTGTGTCAAGCTGCCAACTGTCGCAGCAGCGCGATAACGTCAGAAGGTATGGGATGAAATGCAGACGGCTGGCGTACAAAAACCCTGAGGATAGTCTGATGGCACACAGTGCCGCTGTTGTATTACTGGAAATTCTACTGAAGCAACCTCCAGCAGTGCTGATCTGTCAACTGCTTACCGTCGCTTCTGCGGCCTCTTTGCTCTTTTTCTTCTTCTTTTTCTTGCCTAGGTCTAGAGTTAGCTCTCCAGCATCAACTGCAAGCAGGCGTGCAACAGTAGCTTCCCCGCTGTGTTTTTCTGCCCACATGGGAAGGCATACGCGTGTATGTGAGATTCATGTGTATGCATGGCTGAGATCGTGCCAGGCAAAGCGCTTCCGACTATCGCATGCATGTGCTCACAGTTATGATTGCAAGTGGCCACCTGCGAAGGTCAGGGTACCGCCAGGAGAAACAGGATGCCGTACAAGACAGCCTCATTTTTACCTGCTAGCTCATCTAGCTTCTCCTGGACCTCGTTAACCTGCTCCTCATCAGCCATTGTAAGGACTTTGTCGGCTGTACTCCTACTGTTTGCTGCAAATTGCACCAAAGCTGTGCGATCAAACTAAACGATGTACCTGTGCCTTTTTGAAGCCGCTTGTGCTGTGCTGGGCTCACAAACGTCACCGGCGAAGTTCAGCAGGTGTGGAGGTCAGCAACGGTGCTGCCGCAGCCTGTGAAGTATCCGAAACTCATTCAACTGTCTGAATATTGTGTTGAAGTCTCTGCCAGGCGGCTTGTCACTGGCTCGTATTCAAATCAAGGCAACAGACGCAGCATACTGTGCACAAGGATACCAATGGCCTACATTTGAAAGCTTGGCTTCAACCAACTGTGGTGTTGGGAGTGCATGCGGTGTCGGTCAAGCGACAAGCTAGTTTCCGGCAGCTGTCTAGGGCATGCAGCGAAGGAACCGACCTGTGCCTATTGTTGTGCCAGAGGAGACCGCCACACACGACTTCAAACTGTAAGTTTGATGCTAGTGGTACCCATCAGATCGGCATTGAAGCACCCATGTGGCCTAACAAAAAAATGTTTTAATTGAATGCAGAACTGACAGTGGTGTTTTTGAAACTGGAGGGCTCGTCGTCAGCAAGGCTGGATGCATCATCACGAAGAATGAAGATGCATCGTCACGTGCACAGCCGTTTTCTAGGCCCGCTTCGGTGTGCACAGAGTGAGTTTTGGCCAGTCAAAGCAGTTGATCATCAGCCCGTGTTGCCTACTGCTCAGTAACAAAGTTTGGGTTGCTTGCCATGCTCGCAGTCTGTCAAACAACGGCATGCTGCTGGTATAACTGCCCTGCCATTGTATATGGTTTTCCTGGTGGTGGCAACAACCTGAGCACAAAGCCGTCTGTTTGCTGTGTTGCCTGAATGTGCTTTCTGCAGCAATGCAAACCACCAATGTAGTGTAGCTCATTCATGCCACTGAGTACCACAGCTGCTTGTTATTGCATCTGCAGTTCCTCTCGTCCAGTATCATGTGTTTACCTCGCACCAGAGCCAACTGCTAGCAGCCAGACAGCAGCAAAAGAAGCACAGCAGCACTCGACCTCTAGTAGCACCAAAGCAACAGCAGCCAGCAGTACACCCGCTGCCAGCACTACAGCAGACAGCAGCAGCATCGACAGCCAAGCTGCCATCGCACTCAGTGACTTGGAAGAAATCTGTGTGATTGGCTCCGGCAGCAGTGGGGTGGTTAAGAAAGTGCTTCATAAACCAACTGGTGTTGTTTATGTACTGAAGGTTATCAACTTTGATATAGGCAGTGAACAGGTGGGAGAAGACGAACTGTTGGGGACTTGTTCCTGTAACAGCTGTATCAGAGCAAACAACCAAGCACAGCTGTATCAGAACAACCAAAAACACTAAAGTAGAATGTAAGATAGAACGTAAGATCAACTGCTCTGCTGCGCAGTCCCACAGCCTTGGCTGCCCTGCACAGCAGCTAATTGAAAGATTTTGGATAGAAAGAAGAAAGAAGATAGAGAAAGAGGGCAGAGAAGCAGGATAATGGGAGAAGGAATTGGTACTGCAACCGTGTCTGCTGTGGCACCAGTAACTGCTCTGCACTCCTGAAGTCATCTCTGGGCATGACAATGCTGCTCTTTGAGTGCTGTAATTCAGCATGCCTGTTCAGATGACAGTGAGCAACCCCACATACCGAGCTGGCTTAGTCATAGTAACCCATCCAGATTGACAGCTTTCGCATTCTGCAACTCCCTATACTCTTCTTTTCCCAAATCCCCACCAATTCTTACCCAATACCTATTCATTTTTTGCTGTCCACACTACTGTTGGAACACCAAACAGGTGCGACGGCAAGTGACCACTGAGGTAAAGGCCTTGGATGGTGCACGGCACCTGCATATCGTGTCTTACCACCAGAGCTACTTTATTAATGGGGCTCTCACCATTCTCATGGAGTTTCTGGATGGGGGCTCCCTCTGGGATGTGCTGCAGAAGGTACGTCTGTGTGCCATTTTTGGAAGCTGAGAAACGGATTCGGTAGCCTCCTATTGCTGAATCATTGGAAGATTGATCGCTGTGATATCTGTTAGTGAGATGAAGATTTGTCAATAGTACAGTAGGAGTGTGTTCAAACCGATTGACTCAAACCAATCAGAAACATCACAAGCGCTCTCACAAGGGTTCTGGAAGTCATGGTTGGTGGCTCAATGGTGGCTGCAGCCTGCTCTAACACTCTGTGTCCCACAATCAGCTTCATACTGTTTACATCTATCAGAAAACCCTTGTGTATATGCTTCTTAGTGCTGTGACACTTATAACCACCTGCTTTACACAGCTGCTGCTGCCACCATTTTTTTCACTGCTGCCGCTGTCAACTTACATAAAAACACTGCTGCTGCAGGTCCGGGTGATCCCACAGCAGTACCTACCTGAACTCGCACGCCAGATCCTCTTAGGCCTGTCCTTCCTGCACGACTCCGCCCGCATCTGCCACCGAGACATCAAGCCTGGCAACCTGCTGCTCAGCAGCAGCGGGCAGCTCAAGATCAGCGACTTTGGCGTCAGCAGCCAGCTCAGCAACAGCATGAGCCGCTGCTTGTCGTGGGTGGGGACCGTGACGTACATGTCGCCGGAGCGAATCAGAGGAGACAGCTACGGCTTCAACACGGATGTGTGGAGTGTTGGGCTGCTGCTGCTGGAATGTGCCACTGGCCGGTACCCGTACCCGCCACCTGACAGTGCTGCTGCTGGGGCTGGTGGTGGTCCACCTCGCCTGGGGTTTTGGGAACTTCTGGAGTACATAGGTGTGGAGGGCATGTAATACCATCCTCCTTTTTTCACAGTATCCTCTCCTATGATCTCGTACCCTCGTTCTTTATGATCGGTGTGGAATAGTCAGTGCTTGCGATATTAGCGCAAGTGCAGTTGTGTGCTGAAATCAGGAACGGCAGGTTGCTGGGTTGTTCATGCTGTCTGCTCAAAATCCAGCCAAGTGTCCAATGTAAATGCACCTGCAACTGAGCTGCTACTGCACCTTTTGAGTTGTGCAGCTCATGCTTAGTCTCTCAACAGCTTCAGCAGTGTGGTCCTTGTCACCTCTCAAAAACCGTCTGACTGCTGGAACTGTTGCACTGCTGTACTGCTTCAGCCAGAACTGCTTGATCTCTGTCACAGCTGAACTGTCACGTTCCTGCTGCTGCTGCTGCTGTGACCCTGCAGTGGTTGAGCCAGCTCCCAAGCTGCCCCCCGGCCAGTTTTCAGTTGAATTGATAGACTTCCTGGGCTACTGCCTTCAGAAGGACCCTGCAAAACGTCCCAGTGCGGGATTGCTGCTGCAGCACCCTTTCATAACTCGAGGTCCCAGAACGAACCTCAGCGACCTTCTGCTGCTGCCACAAGCTGGCAGCAGCAGAAGCAAGGCGGCAGCGGCAGCAGGTGGCAGCAGCAGGGAAGGATCAGGGGTTCCAGGAGTGCAGGTAGGCGGTACTAGTACTGCTGGTGGTAGCAGAAGCAGCAGCAGTAGTAAGGGAGCCTCCAGTCAACGAGCAGGCGCAGCAGTAGCTAGGAGAAGCAGCAGTAGTAGAAGCAGTAACAGCAGCAGTGGTAAGATCAGCAGTGCATCAGGATTGGCAGCAGGATCGGCAGCAGGGACAGCAGCAGCAGCAGCAGCAGGTGTGAGCAGACCCAATAGCACTGCAGCAACAGCAGCAGTAGCAACAGCAGCAGTAGCCAAACTGTCGCCCTACATGAATACCTACCAGTCCCGGCCGGTGTCAGCAAGTGTAGCTGCAGCTGCTGTCGTAAGCGTCTGTTCCACTCCCCGCAAGCAGCAACTGCAGCAACAGCAGCAGCAAGCATCTAAGCAGCCAAGCCAACACAGGATACTGCAGCTGCAGCAGCAGCAGCAGCAAACACCTCCATCAGCAGCTGGGCTGCAGCAGCAGGTTCGGCAGCTTTCACCCAGAGTCATGCAGCAGCAGTGTACATCAACAAAAGTGGTAGGGCAGCAGCAGCAAGTGAGACAGCAGTCGCCTAGGCTTGCCAACCAGCAGCTGCGTCCAGGGCTGGTCCCTCAGCAGCAGCAGCAGCAGCAGCAGCAAGCAAAAAAACAGCAGTCGCCCAGAATCAATAACCAGCAGATGCGGCCATCTGGGCAGACAGCAGGTCAGCAGCAGCAGCAGCAGCAGCAGTCTCCTCTGCGCCCACTCTCACAGCCACCACCAACAGCAGCAGCTGCAGGAGGAGGAGCCAATCCAGGCAGCGCAGGTCCCCTAACTGCATTGAAGCCTAAGACCACCCCTAGGAAGACACCCAGAGCCACAGGACCTAACAAACAGTTGTAACATTTCTGTGTGACTGTCATATAGATAGATCTGCAGATCTGACCTGGGTTTCAAACTTGGGCCAAGCTTGGCAAGACTTTGGGCCAAGCTTGGCAAGCAATTGATGCATCAAGTGCGGCACTTGCGAACGGTGCAGTTTTTTTGCCCAAAGCCATCTATTTGACAGACACTGTTGAACAAGCATCCCGATCTGCTCTGTCAGCAGCAGATATGCTGTCATGCCAACCTGCGGTGAGTCGGAGCGTCATGTCGTACTTTGTGCACAAAGAGGATGGCACGAGTTCGATTCTGAACCGGGGCGGATTTCTCAGTTCTCTGGGCGCCCTTACCAACGTCCCATCGCGTTGGGAGTGATCGATAGTTGGGCTAAAATATACTTGCCCCAGCCGTGTGGCGGTGTCACCACTGAATCTGCCCGTCAACACGCTTCAAGGGGTTTCCAGTGGTTTACCCTTGTCGTAAAAGAGGATGGTAATAATTTATTAATAATCCGCCTGCGAAACACCGGGCGCGAGGCCGATGGCAGTAAAATGCTATGGCTGATGGTATCAATTATTATTATTAGTAAATGCTATGGCTGATGGCATCAATTATTATTAGTACTTTGTGCACAGATCTGTAGTCTATAGAGTAGCTAGATTACGGCTGCCACGGCGTCATGCTATCTAGGCTGAATCACATCCAATGGAAGATTTCCCAGTGGAAGATTTCTCCAAAGTAAACTTTACACATCATGTAGGCAACACAGTTTACACAGCTCATGACTTAATGCCAACCTGGTTAGCAGCAGATGTGTGAGCTGTTTTTCTCAGTATTTGATGATACTATGTGTGCCTGTGGTGCAGAATGCCTTGAAGTTGGCTATCAAATATGTGGTGTGAGAGTGGGCAGTCTGAGACTGTTCTGCTTGAAGTCAGTGTTTGCAGTGGCTGTCTCATAGTCTGGCTACGCCTTGAAGGCGTGGCACTGGAACATGTTGTGCCTCTGTGGTTGTCAGCTAAAACATCAGCCTAGTGACTGAGTGTAGGTGAGGCGATGGGGCAATGCAGTACCCGCCATCTACCAGTCCCGGCTGTTCAGCAGCTGGCTCAAATGAGCTTGCTGTATATATATACCAACTGAGATCAGATATTGTGCGATGCCCAATGAGCCTGTACTTGGCTCGCAAACGGGCGGGTTACACTCGTGTAACTTACAACTTGAAATCATCATGCGAAGCATGAAGCTGCCAAAAGTCACACATGGGCCCTCAGGAACCTTCGCACGGTACCGTTGCCGGTAACATACTGGTATAGGTCAAATAATTTATACACGCCATGTGCATTGCTGCCTCTGAGTGATAGTCATCTAGACAAGATGAATAGTATTCACGTCCATCATGAACCACAAAGTTTGTGGTTCGAACATCAAAGTAATGACTGCTGCAGGAAACTGTGCCTGCAGTTATCTGTCCCGTCAGTAATTCACTGAATAAACACATCATCATAGGCTATGTTGCGGTTATCAAGATGCCATCAAAAATGAATGGCAGTGCTGCGCTGCTGAGTACTATTGTAGTACAACGAGTGTCTGCTGCCAGCTTGGCACACTTGGAGTATACTTACACTCTCACACATGGCACATCTGGCAGTGCTAACAGACACTGCAACAGTCCGCACTGCTGCCCAATGGGCATGGCATGCCATTCATCAGTGATAACTTTTCATACTATACAATGCTGGCCCAGCATAATTAACTGGCACAATAAGTAACCCCAACTTAGGCGGCCAAAAATAACTCAATCCACTAGCAGCATTTTGCGTCTGATTACTGGTCACCAAATGACCATTTACCAGTACCAGTACAGTCACTGGCTGGTTGCAGCAACCATATAAATCATTTCTGCATGATCCACATGCTGCTGATCAGCCGCTGATATAGATATGAGATTCATATCTGCAGAAAATGACAATTATTCGATATTGGATATTGACTCAATATGTTGATCATTGCAAGTGAGGAACCACACCTCGTCCTGGACAGCTGCTACAGGCTACAGTAGCCACACTGGGGCCGGCTGACAGCACCCCTCAAACAGTGCTAGCTTGAATCACTCAAGTCAAGTTGACCGTCAAGCCGGGCTTGATATTATATCAGTATGCTTCTGCCCCAGTCAGGCTTCTTGTTGCGCCTGAAGACCTCTGCCAAGAACGTGACAGTAATCATGTTCTCTCCGACCAGGTGGGTCCTCTTAAACCCTGTCAGCCCACACTGCCTGGATGCATCATTGTCATCATCCATGCTCAGAACGTACCTGATCACCATCTGCATTATCGCACACCTGGACAACTTGCCATGCAACAGCTCAGGGTGATAACTGCCGATGCGAATGTCGTGAGGGTCGTTGAAGTCCATTTTGATGTACTTGTCTGCCACATGAACACGGTCTGCTCGGTCAAATGGCATGTAATTCACAGGGTCGTAGCGCCCTAGACCCTTTTCTGCTGAGTTCTCTAGGGATATGTAGTATGTTGCAATGCCCCTGGCTTTGACTTCAGCTGCAAATTTAGCATTGCCGACTGTCGTCCCAGAGAACTGGACACAGGTGAATCTGGGTGAGGCGAATGTGTCTCCCTCCTTTTGCCTGTGGGCATCCAGAAGTTTGTGAACGCTGTAGGCGCACGCCAAAGCTGAGCCAGACCCAAGACTGAACCCTGTGAATATCACCTCCCGAAAGTGGTTGCGGTTTTGTGCTGCACGTTTGTGATTGTTGTTGTGCTTGACGAGCAGCGCAACTGCATCTGCCATGGTGGTTTCCAGTGTGCTGCCAAATGCTGTGCTTGCATTGAACTTCAGGTCTACCACAGGGTCACCAGGTTTTGAGCCTTCTTGCTGTAGCCTTGTTAGATTTTCCACTGTTATAGGGTACAACTCCTGATTGACAATCTCGTAGTATCCGGTAGAGAGGCCTGAGTTCGAGTCCAGCTCGGCACATTGAATCTTTTGTACCAGGGATAACACATTGTCTACAGATCTTTCATCACCATCTGGTCTCAGAGTGGATGGCACACAGTACTTCCTCAAAGCCCCAGCATACAAGTAGTCCCTCCGTGCAATACCTTCAATTCCATCAATGTCTAGAGGCCGAAAGCTCACGTACAACACATCTGGTTGTGTATGACACACGCTGCACCTGGCAAATGCAGAGTTGCCAAAAGCATTGCCAATGCTTAGCAATGGCCAGTGCCAAAAGTTCTGTGAGCTGTCCACAAACACCTTCTCTTGTGCTGCACTGGGAAAGAGCTTTGAATGACTTGTTTCATCTTCGGAAAGTTGATAAGGGTTTGTGTATTTGATCTTGCCAGCAGGATATGCTGCAATGTCATCGTTGACACCCTTGTCTGGTATGTAATGGGAGACAAAAGATGTATGCAGCAGGAACATCAATTCATCTTCGTCCAGGTTCCCAGCACCTCCTTGGTTGTTTTTCTGCTTCATGGCAACAATCTGCAGCTGCAGGCGCTGCCTCAATCACAATAACTCCTGGAGGACCCGGTTGGTTACTCAGCTTCGGGTGTAACCTGATGCTCACTTGCTTGGGCGTGCTGCCAAACTTTGGACAGTCTGCGGTTTTGTGCCTGCAAGTTTGCAGGAGTGGGAAAAATTGTGACATGTCTGAGGTGACCAGAGTAACCATCCTATGGTAAAATATCTTGAGCGAGGCCCGTGTACAGGAGCTGCTAGCCTGCTGCTCTGGAAGCTCATGAGCCTCACCAGCTGCTCAGGCCACAACTGCAGCTGCTGAGGCGATATGGAACAGCTAGTTTGCACTGAAGAGCAGAGCACTACCATGCTGAACTACAGAATTGAACAAACCGTCACGGCATCAACGTTGAAGCCTGCTCACCTTGCCTAGTACCGGGTACTGTAGCTACAGTACAATTGTGATTGAGCTGTGCTGCAGGTTTAGTAGTGTCAGCATCATACGCGGTAGCTACATGTGAAAATGCATGTGAAGTGTGCTGAGGCAAAGCAAGCAAGGAATAGAACTTGCAAGGCGGGCAACACGAGGCGCCGTGTCACGCGCGCGGCCTCTGCGCCAGCTTTTGCATAGTTAACTCTGCACACAGCATTGTGTGGATTGTAGGGCATCCTGACAGTATCCAGGTGCATAGTATGAGTTTACTGGGAGCGAATGCATGCTTAGCAATCGCGATCACAAGCTTTGTGGATGATCCATGGCTTCATCCTCAGCCCGGGGATCCAGTAAACTGCAGGATAGTCATATAAAGTAGTAAATTGTTGTATATGTGTGGTACATGCGGTGCATCCTACAGAAGCAGCAACCAAGAAGCAGTGCAAAGGCATGGACTCAGCAACTGACAGTGACGGTATCATGATGGACAATGATGCAGCATAGACTGCCAGCTCTGAATGCAGCCGTTGCGAGACAAGCCTCCAAAAAGAGAGTAGGATGTCAATGCTCGCGCCAGTGGGTTCATCCCACATGTCACATGACAGTTACACAACTTGTGTATCAATACCGTATAGTATATACAGATATCTTGTGAACAGCCTTGTGAAAGAGATTGAGCCCATGCAACATGTGTATCTTACTTCACAGCTGTGGTGCACTGCTTTCGAAGCCAGTCATGTAGGTGATGGATTGCCTATGCACCTGCCATCCAAGAGCTGTACGGCTGCACTGTACATGCCATGTGGGCGGCAGGTGCCACCTGGTAAGCACAGCAAGAGCAGCAGCCAGGCGATTTCAGCAGTCGGCCTGCAGCAACCGTCAAACTGCATCTGCTGGGTCACTCAGTGCAAGCCTTGCTGCCGGGCCTGCACTAGCTGCCACTGACAGTAACATGCAAAGGTATGTTCAACAACCATAGCATGCACAGAACATGCTGCATGCTGGCAGCAGGCTCGATCAAGCAAGGCTTGCATTGAGCGAGTCATTTATGGGTCCTGATTAGGCATGCTACACAGATCAATCACCGATCAGATCAATCATCGATCTGATCTGAGTTGGCAACTCAGTGGCATACAAGCTCCCAAGAACCATCCATGACCCACACAACGGTTGCATTACAAGGACATCATCATGATCATCATGATCATACTGACACTGCCAGCTGGTCTGACAAAGACATCATGATCATCATGATCATACTGACGCTGCCAGCTGGTCTGACAAAGACATCATGATCATCATGATCATACTGACGCTGCCAGCTGGTCCGACAAAGAACATCATGATGACCTTGTCACGGACGGTACGGCAGCACAGCCACTGGCAAGTAAAAGCTTCCCTGGTAGCTTACCAGGTACTACTGAGTGCCCAGGGCATAGTGTGAGCGGGCACCATATAATAATTGCATTAATCTAAAAAAATTTGAATTTCTGAGATCTTCAATACTGAATATGCAGTGATCAACTTGAAGTTCTTCTGACAGACGGCCTACTGCCTGCAGTCTTCAATGCACTATTGCTGGTTACGACCTCAACATGTGCCACTGGCAGCACCCCATCTTCTACAGGCTGGGTGCCGCTTGAGAAGCCTTCCTCCATTTTGTGCTGATCAAGCAAGCCCTGGCTGCTTCCCAGTGGCTTCTCCCTGCAGGTAACAGTATGATATCAGATGAGCACACTGGAGATCAACAACAGCACTGTTGTGCAAGTTGTTAATAACATAGCCAGGCTGATTGCTGCCATAATCATGTAACCATAGCTGTTCATTTCTATTTTGCAATGCTGGGTGCGATGGAGATTGCAAAAGCCATATGGCTGTAGGTAGCAATCTCTCTTTCCATTATTAACATCACTTTTCATGTTTGCCACACTGTCATAACATGTAATATCCCTGTCTTAAGGAAAGAAAGAAACATTTGTTTGAACTTTTTATGAACACTCGCTCAGCATGACCACTGTGGATGCACCTGCGCTGCCAACAATTAAACGTCCATCGATGTATGGAAGTAAGAAATCCTTTGCAGTAAGCACCTTCCCGGTCCCATGAATCTCATTGGAGTTTTCAATTCTTAGAGAAACAGAATGAGACTGTCACCGTACTCTCACATGGCAATGCTGCACTAGCATTGCCAGTAGTGATGCCGCAGCATTCTAGCAAAGCAAGCTATGGGCAGTCAGCTAACTGCAGAGACTCACGCTGTGCCCAACTTGGTTCCCTTCTGCAGGGAGTGCTTGGGGTACAGGAGACAAAGCAGGATCAACAGGATGGCAAACATGCCTCCAATGCCGTTTGGTAGCCAGATAAACAGGTCACCCACAGCCTGCAAGAGCAACAGCAGACAATGTGTCCTTACTCTTGACAAACGTGTTTGCTGGCAGCCACAACTGTGACTCATGGAAGAACAGGGTGGCCGTCTCCCTGATCGGGTATTGACACTACTCTCAAAAGAACAAACCAGCACATGTTGCAGGTGTGACAGTGTCGGTCAGAGACACCAATCCAGTGGCAGCCGGTCATTAGGCTGCTACACTAGGCTACTGCTATGCAGTGCTGGATGAGTCTACTTATCCTGTTAGCATAAAAAAGGTTGAGTCTGGGCCTGCATAGCATTGTCAATGCCCGTGGGGCTGTGTATATGCATCAGATGAAGGGTGCAGCTGCATCACATGGAGGGTGCAGCAGTACTAGTAGCAGCGTCTGTCACATTACTATTAATTATATACTGTTTTATAAACTGTGTTATATAGGTAGGTGGTATCTGCAAGGTACCAGCTATTGATAACACACCAAGCACCAAGTAACAAGTATTGTTGGAATTAAATGAATTTAAAGTTGATTTGACACTCACAAAGCCGTATGCAACCCACAGTGAGGCGTTGGCAAGGTTGGCAATGCAAGTGGGCAGGTAGATCGATGCACTACTTCTACTGTGCACCACCTGCACTGCACTGCTGAGGGGCGCCCCATAATAAGCTATTGTGATGATGTTGCACACGATGCCCCTGCAGCAGTGGCAGCAGCAGCAGGATCATCCTCTTGGCGGGATGAAGGCCCAACTGCTGCGTTTCAGCAAAACACAGCCGCTCTGTGGGTCTAGAAGCGGATGAGACCTGAGCGATGCTTGTGGCAACTGGCACATGCTGAATATAGAAAAAATACAAAATAAAATGCATCCGCATGCAGTGCAATGCATTGCAGATGGTGTGGTCAGCTGACAGGCAGGCACTGCACAACAGCTGCGGGCAATCTGCTCACCACAGCAACTTCCCTTGCTGAGCGCTGCAGGCAAAGCGCGTCACTGTCCCTAGCACCAGTATCACACAACTGGCCCCGCATATTATGGATAGGATTAGGTTCTGTACCTGCATAACACACTGGTCAGTGGTCAACGTGAGTGAACAGTTGTTTACATACCAACTCAGTTGAGATCTGGATCTGGGTTCACTGAATACTGACAGTAACGTGGGTATGCAGCAGGCAGTCTTGTGGTCCACAACCCTGGCAGATAATTGCAGTTACAGACTGAGTTAGTCATGTAACAGCTTAGGGATCGACTTGCCGCATGCGCTACAACTGCATTTTTCAGGCCAGGGTTGGGCGCAGGACCTGCACTGCTTAGCATCGCTATTGCTTAGACATGTATTTCTGTTATAACACAGGACAGAATTGCTACTGGAGTGATTGTGACTGTCAGGTGATGTTGCATGGCCACTACAGACGTCTACATTGCAACAACGCAATGCAATCAAGGTCAGCTTGGGGCCAGCCCACCTGTCTGTTGGCTAGACCGTAACATGTAATGCTGTTGTAAAGAGCAGCAGTGAGGCCTGGTATGTTGGGCAGGAACATGTTGTAGTCGGGTGCTGCAAGGCCATACGCATTCCAGCAGGCTGTGCTGACGAATGTCACAGCAAAGGGCAGGGGGTTCAAATCCTGCACAGGAACAGCCCAAGACTTGCCGCAAGATGATTACCATGGCAGTTACAATGGGCAAGTGACTACAAATTTCTGGAGCACAGCTGTATCTGCTGGAGTGTATGCTGCTCAAAGACATATGGCGGGTGGTGCTGATCATGATCATCCGTACTGTCCAACAGTAATTGTGGGACAATCCAGGACACAACAATTACTAAACAAAACACTACACAGGTGCTCACCCCCAGGTTTTGTTGCTGCTTTGCTGTATAGACAGCCTTCAGCGGAGAGCAATACATCACGACCGCGATGAGCCCGCCCAGGATCGGCACTACTGTGCTCAAGAATACCTCCAAGCCAGTCATGTTGTATGCTGCCCCAGTGTGCTACTGTACGTCCTGCAGCGGTCCCTTGGCAATGCCAATGACTCTCAATGCTGATTTGCAGCTATTGAAGCATCTGTGCAGGAGCAGCGCATCGCAAAGGCTCCCTCATGCGGTCTGGCCACTCTTCACAGCAAGGCGGGATGTGATTTTTTATGAATGTCGACAAGCTGCGCCGTCATGCAACGACCAGTTTATGCCATAGCATTTACAGGTTTGCAAGAACCTCTTGAAGCCACCCTTGATGGCCGACAAACGGGAACTACGAAGTCACAGTCAGTACAGTGTCATTTTCCAAATGGAAAACCTACCACTTGCTCGTGCTGTGATGCAGAAAATGCTGCCATACTTTAATTCCTTTTCAAGTGTACATACGTCTGACGTCCTCAAGTATGCAGAGACACTGCTTCATACTGTTCTGATTGTGTCCTGCATGATCACCCCTTATGACTTCTGAAAGTGTAACCTGAATAGTCGCTGCACAGTATTGGCATGGGCGATGCACAGGTAGTTTCAGCACATGAGTTCCTACGGCAGCAAGGCTCATCATACATAGTCCTACACCCAGTGCCACGCCTGCTTTTCCTGGGCTATGGTTACGACGAGGTTCCAAGAGCTGTGCCACATTGTATAGCGTATCACCAAGGCGGAAAAGTGATCAAGCAACCTACGGCAGGAACAGCAGCAGTTGGCAGTTGGTCACCAGATGCCAAGGCGTTTGAAACTTTGGTTGAGGTGCGCGGCTAGCCAGCTTTACAGCCACACCCGTCTTATTTACACACACGTATGCTTTGTTGCCTGGTCCTACATGGTAGTACAACAGCTGCAGGATGCTGGCCTGCCTCAACAATTCTTCCTGCACAAGGTCGTTCACCTGCAGCCACCTCCTGCCTCAAAGATTTGCTACATCTGTTATCAGGTGCACAAGGTCCTTCACCTGCAGCCACCTCCAGAGCCATCAGCGCTACACGATGCCCAGCAGCAACATCCCAGCAGTAGCAGTCAGTCGTCCATCGTTGCAGGTACAGATGCCGACCTGTTTCCTTCTGCGAAGGCAGGCCTGGTCAGCAGCAGGCAGGTGGCAGAGGGCACAGACAAATTCTCATGGTTCAATACACAGAGAGCAGTAGCCCCTGCAGTCCGCAGCAGTCAGGTACAGCAGCATCAGGCAGGTGGCATGATACCAGTACATGCCACCAATGGCCAGTTGCGGCAAGTCAGCAACAGCAGAACTCAGCAGAATGGCGACAACAGTCACGTCCCACATGTGACAGGTTCGCAGGTGGCAGCACTGTCGAAGGATGAACCATATGCAATGCACTGGCTTATGACAGACGACGGGCACATAACAGGGTTCGGCATGACGCCTGAACATACGCTGCTTGAAAGGTAGAGTGCCAGTGCTGTCACGCCCCTCATGAGCTGGCTAGCTGCAGGGCTTTGCAGCTGCACATTGTTGTGGTAGGAGCAGCAATCTGCGGCCAGCAATGACAACATGTAAAAGCAACAATATCAGTAGCCAGCAAAGTACAGAGAGACGGTGCTTTGACAGGTCTTTGCATGTGCTGACATAATGCACAGGCAACTGCCAGCTATGGTGCAGAATACTCCGCAGCCTGTTTTCCCCCAGCCCTGGTTTTGCAAGCGTTCAGCCAGCAACTCGCAGTTCCTTGTCAATAATGTTGACCTTGCGGTCTTTTGCACTTCAAGGCGGCATTTGTGCTTTGCACTTGCAGCCTCATGCACTTCAAGGCGGTAACAGTCACTATGTGCAAATGCATTGAGCTGTGTTGCAGATTTGAGAGTGTGTGGCGATGGGCCATGCAGGCAGAGCTAGGGATTCCTGCAAGTCAGCTGAGTCAGCTGTCAGTGGTTCTGCTGGTACCACATACCATGACAGCCGCCGAGGTGAGTCAGAGAGATGGGACTCACATTCCAGGACCACAAGTTCAAAGGAGCACAAATCAATCACTATCCAAATGTAGTGTATGTGAGAGTGGCGGTTGCTTGCTGATGTGAGGCCGCAACGACAATATGGGCTTGCCAATTCTGCGGTGATAACACCAGCTGCCAGCAACTGCATAGTTACACTACAGCATGCACTGCATGTCCTGCAACAGTTACCCAACTCTTTCTGACAATGTGTTCCTGCTGATCTCAGGTTCGCTTCCTAGCTGATGTGTTGCTGGAGCGCCTGGGCTTTGCCTCCCTCGTTGTACACCTGGACTCAGTAGCAGCCACATTTGGCAACGGCGCCACATCAGCATGTGTAGTGCAGATGGACAGCAGCATGACAAACATCGTGTGCGTAGATGATGCCGTCGTCCTGCAACCCGCCAGCAGTAGGCGGCAGGTGTCATTGGGACTGAATGATGTTGCTGCTGCTCTGATTGGGTGGATGAGCTGCTACAGGTGGGCTTGGGCTGCTTGGGGCCCTGCTGATCAGGAGACACACGCAGCAGATGAAGTGATTCTAGCAAGCTTAAGCTACCTCATAACGTAATTGGACCTGTGTTGGCATGCCTCACCCACTACCAGGTTGGCTGCTGTACACACCGGCTTCATGGCATATGCATGTTGAACAATGGCTCAGAGCTGCTGAGCCAAACTCGATCTCAGCAGAACCCGAAGTAATCTGTCTTCCCAATAAGGACTCCTCACAGCTTGCTCTCCAAGAGGCGTGGTCAGCAGCAAACCAGCATGAGCTGTTCCTGCATGCACAGCTACACAGCCTGTGAACTCGGACTGGTAGGTCTTGTCTTCAAGCACTTGATACTCCTGGGGATCAGTGATCGACAGCTGCATGTTTTCCCTCCCTGCACTGTAAGGTTGACAGACGCACTGCTGCTTGCGTTGCTGCTGACCCTGCTGCGCAGGCACTGGCCATTTGAGCTTGCAGCAGCTGGCCTAGGCGTGGCTTGTGCCTTGGGGTGCAGTGCTGGTGTGTATGGCGTCCTGATGCTGCAGGAACTGGTCATGCAGCAGTGCTACTGTCCCAAGGTGAGGAAGCAGATGCTGTTGTACTGGTTTGCAGTATGCTGGAAAATGATTCAGTGACAGCGGAGCGTCTTGTTGAGGTCGCGTAAGCATCTGAGGCTAGAGTGATACAGCAAGTACATGGTGATGTGCTGCACAGAGTTGGCTGATTGCCTACACCTCCAGTCAGCTGCAGCTTTGATACATCACTGCACCAGCCACCAGCTGTCATCAACATGGGTACGCTTCAATACATGTGAATGCCCTATACAAGGCAGATCAGGTGCTTTTGTGCAAACAGGTACATAGTAACAGCAGAAGACGTTGTAACGCACGAGCACTGCATCAGAGGCAGTGCTTCTATGCATCCAGGTGTGTTGGTATTCAATACACACATGGATGCAGAGATGCACTGCCTCTGATGCAGTTAATGAGCCTGTGAGATGTCCACTGTGCTTTGCTGCCCATCCTCTTTACCATCACTCGCAGGAAAGTCTCACTTTAGGTCTAGTTGGCAGGGCAATGTTGGAGGACCAGCCACCAGCAATCCTGCCAATCCGTACACCAAGCAAACCGACCATCAACTACCAACTGTCACTAGGCAGCTGGGCAGCAGTAGCAGCCATGGTCTATTTCTACCCTGCCTTGGCTCCCACACGGCAGCAACTGGCTGCGCCACTAGAAGCAGCAGGGCCACCTACAGCTGCACCCAGCTCAAGTGGATTGCCTTCACAGGATGAGGAGTATATGGGTGTGCAGTACCAGCACCTCCATGCCAATGTGCATGATTTCCCAGCAGCGGAGTCGATGTATTTGCAAGGGCAGCTGAAGGCACGCATCGAAGCTGGAGAAAACACACCCCCACCAATCGGCATGTATTTGCCAGCCCTAGAGATGCCAGGTAACCAGTCAGTTCACCTGCTGCAGCTGCTCTTGTGCAAGATTGTGTGTCCTGCAAGTTTCCAGCTGATCAGGCTGGGGCCCGGCGATAAGGCTGTACAGCATGTTATCTGTTACGCCAGTCTGCCCTGGAACGGACCTTGCATCTCTGTTCAGCTGTATGGTTGAGCATGTGCTTCCCCCATAAGCAGTGAGTCCCCTGCTGCTTCTTTACAGCAGCAGGCTGTTCTTTTCAGTGGCTAGCAAAGGCCTCAAAGCAGCTGCAGAGCTCCAGGTGCCAGGGTCTGCACCACCAAGCCGATTGCATCGCTGATCATTACTTCCCAGGTGTCCAGGAATATCAAACTGCTGTGGCACTTTCACAAGTCTCTGCTTAAGCCCAAGATGTGCAGCACCACCTTGTAGCAGCTCACCGCATTGGCCTACAGCATTCAAAAACACTGACCGCATCACGGTATGTGCTGCTTGCAGGACCCTCTAAGGGTGACAATGATGACCCTGATAATCCCTCAGAACCGCTAACCAGGGTTGGCACTGGTGTAGGGCCTGGATCTGCTGCTGTGACATCTGGGAATGCAGCCACTGCAGCTGCAGCCGGTGGTGCTGCTGCTGTTGAAGCTGCGGCGGGAGCTGCTGCTGCCGAGAGGATTCCTATAGATGAGGTGTGTGTGGTTCGGGGCTTTCTTGACTGTGGCTGCTAGCTTTATGTAATGGGGCTCTTTTCAGGTCAAGCAGTCTTAGTCTTGGATACAGCAGAGTCAGCATCATCATAGCCCAGTAGGGGTGCTTCATACTGAGCAGTACATCAGCTCAGGGCATGTCAGCGGGTACAATAACGATTGAATAATCAACAACATATTGCAAGCAAAGTTCTTTGGCACTGCATCCAGAAGGATGTAGTGCCATACATATCAGCTGGTGCCATACCATGCATGCATTCTCTAGGTTGTGACGCGCCAGATCGTGTAGCCAGCTGCTTTGTGTCAACACTGGCGGTGCATAGACCCATTGTCGATGCAGTTCAGCATGCGGCAGTGCACTGACTATGCAATAAGGTAGCCCTGCACAACAACTGGCAAACACGCTGATCAAGTCAAGCAGTGATGAAACTGTAATCGCATGAATTGACTGGCGGCGCCATACGCGGCATTAGTTGCTGTGTGGGCATTAATACTCACCCACACAACAGCTGGCCAACAATCAACTGACTCCTGGGGAGTGCTATCTTGCATATATGTCTTCCTATGAGCAAAATTCTGCTGGTGTACTGCTGCTGTGCATTGCTGCTGGTTCATTCATGCCTGCTGCTTTCAGGCCATTTTCAAGAGCATTGTGACAGCAGCGGCTGGCCGTCATGATGTCTTTGAGCGGCTGTGCAATGGGATTCTCCTGGTGGGACCTGGGGCAGCTTTGAGGGGTCTGGGGCCTATGCTGGAGAGAAGGCTTATGCAACGGTTCTCAAGTGCTGGGAGGCAGCAGGTGTGCAGTGTAGTATTCAAGAATTCTCTACAGATTTTACTACTTGGGAAACGAGCTTTGCTCTTTTACATGCAAGATCTGCTCCATATTTCTGTTCAACACCTTGTTTTGGTTTCTTTCTTCTCCAGCTTTAGAATAATCTGCTGTGTCCTTGGGCCGTTTGTACCTGAACTGCTTGGCCATTCTTGGTGTTGATGGCGGTACATGGGTCTGCCGCTTGTGTCTTAAAATCGTGCCGTGATGAGAGGGCTTATACCGATGGTGATGCAAGCAATCAAAGGCCTGATGGTGATGCAAGCAATCAAAGGCTGTATGACCGAACTGTGAGTCTAAAGTTTGCTGCCGCAGCGACGGTCGCTGGTGCTGATGGTGTCATGTTTCAATGTAAAATTCAGAGGCTGGCGGTGTTTGTTTCAGAAACAAATGCTATAGAAACACCGTTTTTCTTCTCATACCTGCTGCTGATGATGCTGGTGATGCTGCTGCTGCTGGTGCTGTTGATGTTGCTGCTCATGCAGGTGGTGAATGTCCTTGAGCAGCGGGCTCACCCCACTCACATTGCATGGAAGGGGGCAGCTCTACTGGCAGCACTTGATGCAGGCCGTGAGAATTGGCTGCCCAGGCATCAATGGGTGCAAGGAGGCATGGTGTTGAGACCGCCCGTAGATGCTAAAGCTGGGAAGCAAGCAAAGGCTGGCCAGAACGGCACTGGAACGCCTGCTGGTACGGCTGGTAACAGTCTTTCTACAGCTGCAGCTGGTCGACATGCCAAACTGTGCTACTACATCAAGGCTGAGCAAGGGCAGTTGTGACTCACTTGCAACCGGCGATTGTGGTGGCTGGTTCTAAATGATGCTGGAGTGCATGCCATGTGGGGCAAGTACAGTGCGTACAGATACACTGTATATAACTGTTTTAACAGCACTATCTCGTTTCGTGTGTCCTGAACATACTTATCGACGTTTTGCTGTGTCAGCTGTTGCTGTGTTGACCGACAGACAGCACGGCGGTGGCGAGCAGCTGCAGTGCTGGCACTCCAAACTTTGTCTTGGCTGACAGCGAACCCTTTTGAATGCGTGTAAAGTGCGCATAATGGTAATTATTCTGTACGTGTGGTTCATGAGAGCCATTCGCTGATTGACAAGGGAATAATCGCGGACTTGAGGTAGCTTCGAGTGTGACGTGCTGACTCGGTGTCATGTCACTCTTTGGCTGGCCACACACACTTTGACGGACCCCCGCTGCTCCAGTCCAGCATATCACGAAAGATAGGTGCATGTACTGTGTTTGTGCAGCCAAATCAACACACTTGACAAACAGTCCTCGGTGTACGCACTTGAACAACAGTGCAGTGCCGCACAGCTGCTCGTCAATTGTTTGTATTTTAGCTAGGAATTGATTCCTTTACAGCTTGTGGTCGCCGTTCGCTTTTATCAGTTGCGCTCGCGTAGTTTGCTGGGCAGTAGAAAGTCTTGCGCACTAGTCCACCGCAACCAGCCGGTGCATCTACAGTCAGCAACCGCTTAGTTGTAGACGTCTCTTGGGACGTACTTTGTAGCTGATCAATGATTCCTAGGGTATCAGCCAACCACCACCGTGTCCACTTCACCTCCAGCCTAGCAAGACAGGCTCAGTTTGCGGGTGAGTAGCAATCGATACTTCTTGTTATTTGCCATATGGCTGGATCCACGCTCTGTCGTGCACGCATTGCAGCTGGGGTTCTTGGCTCATCGTCACCTTCCGTTCTCGCAGCTTCTGGCCGTCAACAGCACCGCGGAGTCCACACTTGTGCTGTATCTAGGGCGCCCGCGTTTGTACCTTCATGTCGGTTGGTACTGCGGCCAACAGGTAAGGCAACCGATGCTTTGCCCCATTAATGGCAGAGCAGCAATATCTCTGACGCAGCGCTCGGACAGCGGCCGCTGATGAGCACCACATGACCGTACTGTTTGCGCCAGAAACATGCCGTTGCTGTACTCATCTTCCCCAGTCAGCCTCCTTGCTGCAGCAGCAGCAGCCGACCTTGCTAGGGTGCACTGCTATGGCATGCCAGTGCCACTGCATGCCTCATCAGCACCACTGGCAGCACATGCAGCAGCACGCATTAGGGAACAGACCCAGTCCCGATCCAGCCATAGTCACTGTGCAGTTCAGGTGACACTGAACAGTACTGCAGCTTGATTAGGCTCTGGGCCAGACCCCCATGGCCTTCCTGTATCAGCATGACTTAGGGCCAGATGCCCATGGCCTTCCCATATAAGCATGGCCTCGAAGATTCACGAGGCTATGCTGATACGGGAAGGCCATGGGCCTCTGGCGCAGCCATGACTTTGCTCATGTCTGCATGCAGCCAAACAGCAGTTTCAGCAGTTATGTATCACAACAGGTAGCGCTATGCTCACACGGCTCGCCCCTCCATGTACCTCTCAACTCGCAGGCAGTGGTAACTGTGAACACATCGGCGATGATGTTCAGATGCCTCCAGCAATTCCCCTGAAGGATGGCCTGTATGAAGTGGGCCGAGCATCACCAGCAGACATTCAGATCAACATCCCGACAGTGTCCAGCAGACATGCACTCCTCAGAGTCGGTAAGCAGCTGACCTTCTGTCTACAGTGTTGCTAAACATTCTTGTACAGTGTTGCTAAACATTCTTGTACAGTGTTGCTAAACATTCTTGTACAGTGTTGCCAAGTAACACTGTGTTGAAGCTTATAGTCGTTGATGCATACATCCCTTGCTGCTGCACTTGGCTCCTGCTTCTTGCCTTTCCCCTGCTGCTCACATGTGCACTCTCTCACAACTGCCTGCTGCTGCTGCCATGCAGAGGATAATAAGATTTGCATCACAGATCTGAACAGCACGAATGGTACAGTAGTAGATGGCAAGGAGCTGGGGCCGATGGACAACATTGAGGTTGAAGTAGGGTCTGAGGTCATCTTTGGTGAGTAGGCAGATTTTTCCATAGTGCAGCCCCCTTCAGTGCAGCACTCTTCAGTAGATGAACATAACATAACATAACATGCGCGCATGACCACAGTAGTTGCAGTACAGCGGCATATCAGAAAGACCAGTGTATCCAGTTAGTTGCAGACCACCTCCCTTTGGATCTGTGCCTGTGGTTGAGATTGAGTTGTCAGCAGTAAATTCATTGTATCATGTGGCCTATGTGCAGCAGTACTGAATGTTGTATCAAGACAGGTAAGTTTTGTAAACAAGTGCTTTTTGCCCAGATTCTGTGAACCTGTTGCTGATGATGTGCTTTGCTGCTCATATTTTATCATATTTTATTTTTTATTTTATTTATTCATTTTATTTTATTATATGCAGGGGATATGTATCTGGCAAAGTTCCGACTGGATCAGATGCCGGATGATGCTCCACTGCCGGACCTTGAGTTCTCTGATCAGGGATCTACCATCAACCCAAACAACACAGTGTTCACCAGATGACAGCAGCGGCAGCAGCAGTAGTGATAATAGCAGGTAGCAGATGAGCTGCAGCTGGCTCCCTTCTGGCTGGTGGCACTGTTGAGGTGTTTGTTGTCTGTGCTGGGTTGATTGTGCTGGGATATGGGATGTAGATGCAGCAGATCGTGCCAACCGCAGGTGTTCAGAGATGCCAACAGTTGGTGAGTTGGGATAAGTTGCAGCATATCATCTTTCATGTTTGCAATGAGTGACTCTCATATTTTTTGTGAGGGCTGCACTGAGTTGCAGTGGCTTGCTGATCGTGGTTTGGCACACCAATAGTAGTCTTGAATCAAAACATCGTACTTATGCTACTTGAATGCATGTTATATGACACAATGCGCGCCATGGACGTCCGCACCTGAACTATATATATGTTACAGCATCGCATTGGTGGTGACAACAGTATGGGTTCTTCAGGGTTTTGTGATTTGGACCATTTCAGTATATTAGAGTAGATGCAAGTGCGTTATCAGGAAAAGGAAAAAACATATGCCAGGCATGATGTGTGGCTGATATCATTGTTGTGTTCACATGAGGCATGGATGTCTCTACAAAGTGTCAGGGTGACTCAGCAGTGCAACTTTGAAGAATGACCAGAGTCTGTAAAAGCACAAGGCCACAACAAAATGCTTACATTACATAGTTTCGGTTGAAGTTGCTGTCGCATGGGAGCACAGCTTATCAATGGTTGATTGTGCATGCAGCATATGCAGTGTATGTTTATATTCTTGGGCTCAGCTGGTGTATTGTCAGCCAGCAGTTTTCACGCAGTGCCAGCTCCTGTTGCTGAGCCAGTACGCACAATTGTACCATGATAAAAATGACAGGGTGTTGATGCTGCTAGAGATGTACGAACGAGTGTTTTGCAGAGGAATTTGCAGAGGAGACTCTGTCTGCATGCCTGTGGCTCATTATGTTGCTGCTTTGGTTTTCCGTGGGAATAAGCTTCAAGCCTCAAAACAAAAAAAATGGTCTCGACGCCTTGTGCAAGGTGCTAAACAGCCAGCTGCTCACGAGTCTCTCAGGGCATTGCTGCAGCACCTCTTCTAAGAGGGATCTAGTGCTGGGTTTCATGCTTTGTTAATTTTGTTGCAAAACATGCTTTATATCTTCATGCTCTGGGTTTCTTGTGCTCATCTGGTGCAGCGGTGTGTTACACACCAGTTCCCTGTAGTGTTGCTTTGGCTTTCAGCTGTCATTGTACTGACAATGTTATTTAGCCAAGATACTTAGTGGGTACAATCAATTTGGAGTGTTTGTTGTGTTTCAAGCAGTGTCAGAATCATCATTTGTAAGGTTCCTGACGTTCTTGTCAGCGGTGCATATCTGCAGTTGAGTTGGACTGTATATGCAGGTAATCTGCTCATATTGTGCTCTTATGGCGGTTTACCGTGGAGGCTCCAGCGAAGGCCAAAGAACAGCGCTGTTCTGCCCGCAGTGGCAAACTAGTCACAAAAAAATGTTCCTGGTACTTTGATTTTTTACTTACTGCAGCGCAATGTGCTGGTCTCCTAGACCAGGTAGCAGTATCACATGTCGCAAACCAGCCCAATTTAAAACTGGGCTGTAGAAAGAAACGCCTGCCAGCATGATGTCAGTGTCACCATCAGGCTGATTCAAATGTGATGTACAACATCCTAGTAGGAACTTTTGCCTTGTGATTGGAGCTAGGATGCTATCCGAGTCGTCGTGAGCAGTACTGCGGGCAATTGCAAGCCACAGCTTGTAAAAAGTGTCCAGCTCATTCAGCTGTTAGGGGTTTTCAGACAGAAAAACATACGTTCAGCTGTGACGTCCTAGTACGGTATCGTAGACCGGTCTGCATTATTGCAGTACAGCTAAAGGCCTTAGCACCATCGGGGTCGTAGCTTTTACCGCTGTGTTGGTGATGATTGATGATTCCTCAGTGGCAGGCTGTTTCAAATGAATGACGGTCTCAGCTGCAGCACGTACAAGTTGTACACGTATGAGAACACTTTGTCCCAGCTTGAACTTAGATGAACACGATCTCGAGACTTTAGCAAACCCCCCAACAGATGGCATGGTTGCAAATCGCATAAGACGAGCTCTCAGCCTGCCCAAGCTGATGCAGCTTCCGGTGATTACGTAACACCATCTCGCGTCACAGTGGAAGCGCTGGCAATCTGAGTGAATTGCTCTCATCTATGGTCACAATTGCTTTGTTGGCAGCGTTGGCGATGGCAAGGCTTCAGATCAGGCAATCTTCCCGCAGGCATACAGCAGACACCCGTATACCTTTACCAGTAAATCGGATCCACTGCAGCTGCAGTTGACGAAAACAGTGACAGAGAGTCTTTGTGTGTGTTGACAACCGATATGAGGTGTTTTGCTGCGGTTGGTTTACCATTTGGCGCACGTACCTTTTGCTGTTCTCTCTCTGGCTGTCCTGAATGATGCCATCATGAAGTTTGATCTCTTGTTATAAGTATCATCAATATATCTACTGCTGCAGCAGCTGATAACCAACACCATGCATTCTGCACTTCAACGACTCCTTGTGCATCATGATCTTCCACTGCTGTTGCTGCTGACCACACATTCCAAACGTTTGGAGTCCAAATAGACGTCATGTCATTACTGCTGTGTCCTGCAGGCAAGACCAGCACAGAACATCAGGGGGTGCAGGGCTTGAGGGCAGCTATGGCCCTGCTGCTGGCAGCAGCAGCAGCAGCAGCAGCAATAAGGGTCCACAGCCGATCAGCAGATCCACAGGAGGAGCTGGAGTTGATGGCAGTTATGGTCCTACTGCTGAGTTCAACAGCAGCAACAGCAACAAGTTCAGCAGCAGCAGTGGACATGAAGAGAACTCATCCCCAGTTTGCTATGAAAAGGATTCTTCCTCAAAGGAGTCAGTAGCTGCTGCAGCAGCAGCAGACAGCAGAGGACAGCCTGGCAGTGTTGACGGCAGTTCTTATGGCAGCAGCAGCACTGCCGGGAGTAAATTCTACAAGAAAATGAGTGATGTGGCACCTCAGAAAGATATGCAGGGCCAGCAGCAGCAGCAGCAGCCAGATGACAAAGGGCAGATGCGCAGCAAGTTGTGAAGCACTGCTGTCAGCATTTTCCAAAACGAGGTAGGCTGCAATCAGCAGCATGAGCACTACCGGCAGTACAACTGGTGATGGAAGCTCATTCTGAGGCCCATAATGCAGCGTTAGCTTCTCATGGCTTGTGATGCTTATTGAATAAATGTGATCGATCTTTGGCGCTTGAGCGGCACGGGTCTGGTGCCGCAGCTTTTTTGACCATATGACCGTCAATTGAGTCCCATGGACGGCACAGATGTGGCCATCATGGCAAAGGCCTGTGTGTCAGCTGCTGCCGCGGCTAGTAGCCCGGCTTAACCTGTGCATCACTGCCAGTGCAGCTGGAGTACCGCAGGAGTACTCTGCACTCGGCTATGCCATCACTGCTATTACAACAGCAATGTTTTCGTATACGTCCTTGGTATAGATGGTCGTTTTCAGGTCGTGCCAGCACCAGATGCAGCTCTACCCAGCGCGCGCCTGAAAAGCATTGAGACGCGGCACGCACGAGCGAGCCACTTGGCAGTTCAAATGGCCGTGACAATCTTTGGAAGTTACCTTAATCAGCGCCTATCATGCTTCACTTGGCCGTGGCAACAGCTGTCAGGAACACGCAAGAGCATCGATGCTCTGATATATCAGGCCTCAACCGTTCAGTGTGACAGTGCCAAGCTTCATGCTAGTAGCATTGACAACCACAACATTAAGTTGTCGAAGAAGCATCAAAACAACCACAAGGGACTGCACACTGCAATGGCCAGTGCCGGTACTGGATACCAGTACAATACCCATGTTCACAGCGCACCTGCCGACAGATTAATCTGCAATACTGCAAGGAGAGTCAATTTCAGCCGCTCGGCTACCAGCACAGGTAACGCATGGCCACCGGCAGTCCAGCATGTCATGTGTGACACTAGCTGTACACACAAGAACAGCAGCGGATCTTGAGAGAACAATATTGTATTTTATTAATAAAATGTTATGCACTATCCTAGGAGCTGGCAATTTGGCCATAGAAGAGCCCACTTATAATTGGCATGATACCAGTCCACCTCAATGGTGGCAGTGCTTTTAGAGCAACTGCCCGTCTGTGACAGGGCGCATTCAGCCAACCGTGTGGCAAGCTAATGGAGGCTTGCAAGCCCCCCCAGCCCCCTCCCATGTTGGATACTGACCTGGTAGTGACATACCATATTGATGTGGTTGCTTGGGGGATCAGGTTTAGGCCTGCATACACCATTGCCATGCGACCGGTTGCCGCCCAAAGGATGTTGGGCTGGCTATCAGGGTCATCTGTTCCAGAACTTGAGAGCAAATGAAGTTGGGTCTTTGACATTGGTGCCAGGCTACAGAGGCCACAACCACTGGCGCACCTGCAACTCATCTGCAACCACACCATGAATGCTGTGGGTGTTTGCTTTGGAAAACAGTGGCTGTCGAACACCACACTGTGGCCTGAGGCACAGACTCTGAGGCGCTTGACGCAGCGCCAGAGCACCTGAGACGCCCCCACTGGGAGGGCTTTCAAAGGTTTTTTTTTCAAGTTGACCTGCATACTCATCCATGGCTGGCAACTGTCATACTCTACAGACTGTGTACTAGGTAGTACCTGAGTCAGGTTTGCATGCACCAATCAAAAAGATAGTTGGCGTCTTGATGCTGCGCAGCACCCTCAAAACTGAGGCATGGGCATCATCCCGGAAAGCTCGTGTGGCAGCATCTTGCAGCTCATCATCCTGCTTGATGTGCACTTGCTCACACCAGGCTGTAACTGTGTCAAGGAACTGCCGGACCATACCGAGCGGAGCAGGCATGACCCGTGCATCGTATAAGTTTGAGGGCCTTGCTGCCATACAGTGCTGCAGCCGTTCTTGCAAGGGCAAATGCACGCCATTGCATGCACTGCACTCCTTCCAACACAGCCATGACAAAATGCATGCTGGAGCTATGCAGAAGGATAGAGGATCCAAAAAAAGTGAATCACAGATGTACTGTATGGCTGGATGCTCCGAGGCTCGTCTATGCTGTGTAGTCAGCTACCAGAGCATGATTGGTGTCCATCATGCACAAGTAACACAATGACCTTTCTGAGCTGTCCTGTCTGCTTTCTGGGTTCTGTGCCGGTGACTGCAATGCCCTTAAAAATCATGCACTCCGCCTTGTCCGAAAGTGGATTGAATTCACTGGGTAGGTTTGAGGAGCGGGGCCGATGGCAGTATGCTATGGCTGCAAAGTACTGATTATTATTATTACTGCAATGCCCTTCTCCTTGGTCTATGAAGAAGTCTGCCGCGACCTGCATGCGCCATGCACAAGACGTCAAGAGTGCAGGTGCTTGCCATACCCTCCTTGTTCCCCAACGTCTCTCCAGACAGGGCGTAGCAGGCCACAGGAGACGGCATACTATGCCTGGCAGGCATCCAGCACACCTGTTGAGAATGCCAATCATCTGACAACAAGGGAAAGCCAGCAGGGCAGGCATGAGCAAGCACTTCTTTCAACCAGGCCAGCAAGCTGTGATGGGGTGCTGAAGGGTGCTGACTCATTCTTCAGCTGATGCACACATGCACTTCAAGAGCTGGGCAGCTCATCCCATCAACGACGTTTGAGAAGCGAATGGATTGAGAACCAAAGGGAGAACAGGCTGCATGAACAGCAAGTGCAGTTCAAAGAAGCCCGGCAAACCAAGCTGTCACATAAGCATGGAGGTGAACTTCCGCTGCCTGCTGACAGCATGTACAACCTTACAGATACATACTACCATGCTACAGATGCTAATGCGTCTCTCTGCAACACACCTGCTGGTGATGCTTGCATTATTGCTGCAGCAGCAGCTGTGGCCCAGCCCGGGCTGTCCCGGATGAGCCGCTTGATAGGCAGGAAGTTATGTACGCACCGTAGAGCGCAGAACAACATATAAGCAAACCAAAGCCACTGGTTGCAAAGCAATACCGCAAAAATACCAGCGCAAGAGCGCCTTGAGGACCTCGGAACTCTGCACTGCACATTCTTCACTACTGACAAGCATGGGGAAGCGCCCGGCGTTGCGTGTCAGCAACATGTGTTTAGAGTATTACTCTTGATTCTTAATTCTGGTCGGCACTGATCTTCTCACAGGCGCTGAGCACAAATCAGCAGCTCAGTAGCTTACTGGGAGCTAAACCGCGTCTTTCGCAACAAAGCAGGCGCAGCTGAGTGCTCTTCTAGGCTCTATGGCTGTTGTCTGACCTATCCGGGGTCCAGCCAGTGTGGCGATATCCCTGAATTAAAACACCAGGGTACATCCCAAGACTTGATCGCCTGCTAAGCGGCCTGACAACGAGATAGCCTACCCCTGAGGGGTTCGAATTACAGCCAACACCTTGGTTGTGACAACCAATTCATATTCAAGTTGTAAGTTACACGAGTGTAACCCGCCCGTTAGCGAGCCAAGTACAGGCTCATTGGGCATAGCACAGTATTTGATCACAGTAGGTATAAACATACAGCAAGCTCATTTGAGCCAGTTGTTCAACAACCGGGATTGGTAGATGGCGGGTACTGTATGTCGCCCCATCGCCTCACCTACATATTCAAGCACTTCATCAGGCGTCTGTGATATTAGTCTGAGAGGTAGACCGGCAGTACAGCACAGCTTTCAAAGGCTGAGACGCCTTCAAGGGCTGGTTCAAGATTCTGCAACCTTACTAAGTTGCCTAGTAGGCAACCGCATGTGTCAAGTGTGGCAGCACTGCAGGCAGGTGCTGTGTTCGTTAAATGTTGCAGATCCGCCTTATACAAACTAAGCAAACTACCTTCTGACACCGTGCCACACTCCGGGACTAACTAACAGGGAAATCATCACACTGTTGGCAACTTGAAAATCATTCATGGTGACAAATACATTGAAGCCTGCAGGCAGCTGCTCCCACGTAAAGACATTGTCCATACCCGGGCAACCGTCTTGCCATAACACCATCACACCATACATAGCCAGCCCATCACGAGAGGCCCCTCCGAGCTAATCAGTGATGAGGCCAACATGTGGCTCATGTGGAATGGCATATCCATTGCATGACTCAATGCCTGCATGCATTTACATCTCGTACCGGGCTACTCCATAGATGGACTCAGTGACGTTACTGAGGTACTTCCAAGTTGAGATTAATCTGGCTGAAACCATCCGAATGCAGCAAATTGAGTCTGCTGCACAAAGAAGCCATGACATGAAAGGGTCTACTCCACAAGACAGCCTATAGGCCTGCAATGACCAGCCTGACCACCATGTGTGGCAGTCACAATAGTATTCAAAGTGATGACTTATGTTCTGCTGATCACTGATGCCAGTATGGTTGTCAGAATGGAATCGATACACCAGTTTGTATGGAATTCAAGCTGAATCCGCTGCTGTGATTAGGTGCGGGGCCAAGGAAGGTGTGCAATGGCTGATGGGTGATTCATATATTCCTGACTGATCTACCTGACAATGACTGATTTATCACCATTTAGATGGCTGATTTGATGGCTAATCACTCAGTTATTGCCCAGGACAGGTGACATGCTGTAGCTGCAGTGCAAGCCAGCCTATAAATCACTGAGGCATTCAAGTGGTGATCATTCTGAGGCAGCTGTCTATATATGTATATAGAATGTAGATAGAATATCAAAATGATACATGATATGTAGAGTATATATGAAATACATATAGAACATATATGTAATATATTCCCTGACCACTTCTGGCTGCAGCTGAAGCCTCACAAATCCTGCAAAAGAGTCCGTCATTTTATCCTTGAACGCCCAGGCTTGAGAGCCTAACAGTGAGTCAAACCATAGTGCTGAGCTGCTCATTGAGGACCTTGACAAGGTCCTCTTCACTGGAGAGAGATGCCGCAGAGGCATATCCACTGCATGCAACTTGGCCCAACCATCATTCAGCAACTACTAGGCTATTGCTAATTAACGGGAGCGGGTTGGGAACCCAACTTACTGTCTCAGACAACCGCACAGTGCCACAACTATGTAACCTGTCTGCCTGCCTGCGGGCCTGCCTGCCTGCCTGTCTGTCTGCCTAGCTAGACAGATCTGTCTGTCTGTGGCCTGACGTCACATTGTTGAACCGATGTTAGTTATAACCCTCGTAGCTGACCAAAGATGACCTGTACTGTCATATGACACCAATAAGAACCTCACCACATCCTGCCAACCAAGCCTAGGCCTGCTGCCACTGCTGCTGCTGCTGTGGTTTCTGTGCTACTACACCCATCCCCGTTGTCACCGTCACACCAAATGTTCTTGGCACCTGTGCTGCTCCACTGCCCCCAGATCCTGCCTGCACAGTGCTGCTGCTGCTGCTGAAGCCCGTTGCCATGTGTCGCACAGGGACTGCTGCTGCCTCAGGCTGACCAACTGATGGCAGTGCGAGGCCTAGTTCATTGCTGATCTGGCATTTCACAACCTGGCCATTAGGAAACACCTTATGGCCTGTTGGTAGCATGACTGGCTCATTCATTCTGAGGGCATGGGTCCACGCCTGCTGAATCAGGCTGTTCAGGATCCCACCCTCTCCCAGCTGAGTGCTGTGTGCAATGCCCCCAAACTCGCCAGCAACCGGCTGCTGTTGCTGCTGATTAGCAGCACCATTGTGGGCCACAGCTGAAACAGGACCTTTGCTGCTGGGTGCTGGGGGTACTTCAGCTGCTGCTGCTGCTGTTGCGGCTGGTGCTGTGGCTGGTACAGGAGCTGCATCGCCTGTTGCTGCTTTCACTGCTGTGGGAGTGGGCCCCCGCTGTGAGTCGTTGGACAAGAGCAGGTTCACACGTGCCTTTGCTGCTGACGTTGCTGCAGCCACAGCCGCAGATAGCACAGCTGCATCATTGCTGCTGCTGCTAGCAGCCGCTGCTGCTGTTGGTGTGGCTTCTGCTTCCCAAGCAGCAGCATGCATGCTGGCTCGGGCTACCTTGGTCAGCTCTATAAGAATGGATGGATCAACTCCTACAGGCCCTGCAGGAGATCGTGCTGCAGCAACGCACTGGCTGCCAGCCTGATCACCTGCTGCTGGTGCTCCTGCTGCTGCAGTTGAGCCCTGCAGCAGACCCAGAGCCCCAGGATGAACTACATCACTCACTTTGGGCTGCTGATGCTCCTCCTCCTCCTGCAGCTGCTGCTGCTGGTACTGATGGCGGGCTTGCTGCTGTCCTGCATCAGTTCCTGCTCCTTTGTTGCTGCTGTAGGTGGCAACTGATACCGCCGTACTGGTGTTCTGCTGGTCTTCCCCTGTGTTCTGTCTCTGCACCTTGAAATCTTCTGCTGAGAGCACCTGGTGCTTGTAGGGCTTGAAGATGGGCCTGGCGATCTGATAAAACAACATGAAAAATATCAATCAATGTCAGTATATTCTCCAAATTAAGTAGATTGAAAAGATGTGAAACCATGTAGATTCAGCAGTAGCAGCAGCAGCCATTCAGCATGCCATACGAACATATCATACATGCGACCTTGCCCCAAGTGTGCAGTGCTGCTCTGGTGCAATCATACTAGGCAGGCTGGACAGCGCTTGACAATGGAGTGTCCGAAATAGCCCAAGCAAATGGGGAGAGCCTGACTCAAGCACTGACGCTGCCGCAGGGCTGCACAACAGAATCAACTAACACTTAAGAAGTGGGGCAACGATTGGCATTGCTGAAGTGAAGCAACTGTGGACATTGTCAAAGTAGAGTGAAGCAACTGTTGACATGGCTGAAGTGAAGCAACAGATGAACACACAGCAACACTTACATTCCTCCGAACAACCCTCTCCTTGCCATTCTTCCAGGAAGGAAATAGCCCATTGGTAGGCCTGTCAATACCGTTGTTTGTCTTGTAGATGCCACAGGCATTGCACAAGGTCCTGCTGGGGTCCTCCTTGTCACGCCTCCACAAGCATGTGTTGTCACTGTTGCAGTTGGCGCAGCGCTGTGGTTCTCCGTTGGGGGTTCTGCGGATGCTGCGGGGCATGGGGGAGCCTTTCTCGCGCTTCTGGGGGGTGGTTGGCTGTGAGCGAGAGCCACCAGAGAAATCCTGCAGTGGAGAACAGATATGTCTAGATTCTGTTTTGCTGTAACAGCAACAGGAATGAAAGCTGGCCGCAATAACTCCGTGAGGAGCCTGTGGCTGCTTGACAAGCAGAAGAGAAGGCAGCCTTTGGCTCATAGCTCAGGTAACAGCACTGCTGCAGCATTGAGTCACACTGTGACTGCCACAAGTTGTGGCAGCTGGAGAGCAGCATCAGAAGGTCTTTGCTCCTGTTTCTTGTGCTGTTTGATGCTGTACCGTTGACAACGGATTATGATCTTCAAGCCGGACATTGACACTATCTGACAGTGCTATTCGGAGTTTGTGCTCATAGTATGCTCAGCTGTGTACCATACAGCACACGTGGCACGCTCTAGCCATGTTGTTGAGGGCTTTGATATATTTTAAAGGTATCAAATAGCATCGACGCATAGCCCTCACGATGCAGCAGGCAGCTGGCAGGGTGCAGTCTGACATTCACCCTAAACCCTCGACGTATGCACCTGCTGTTGCTTGTGCTCTGCTCCAAACCTGCTGATAATCCGGTTCTTGCTTTTGGGCTCTGGGTAGTCCTCATCAACCTGCTGGCTACGCCGGTTGTTGGCACCTTTTCCTGCATCATCATGCATGCAAAGGTGATATGTACCTGGTTGATCAGCTGCCAAATAATTATTCAATGCTTCAACTGACTGAGCTTGACTGGAATGATGATGCCTTGCTGATCACCACAGGACCGTTGCGGCCATAGTGCTGCTGCATTCCTTTACCCTAGAGCGGCTGTTTCAAAGCCCTAGACCTGCTCAATTGCTCAGCAACCAACAGCATCGGATGCAGCGGCCATGTTCAGTAGTGCCATACATACTACGGCATTTGGCATACGGTTCAATTAGTCTCTGAGGGGCATCCTGTATGATACTGCAGGAGCCAATGCAACTACGCATGACGGATTGTCGAGTACCCAGACAGCCTCACCTGCGTGCTTTGGGGTGCCAGTCCTCGATCCTCCTTCTTCATGGTACTCCATAGCAGTGTGTCCTGCCTCTTGATAGTACAATTCATCTCCTCCTAGATGAGGCAGATATTGCTGACCAAAGTGGCCATACTGGCTGTATGCTGCATTGCCAGTGGCCCCGGCTGTTCGTACATATTCAAACTCAGCTGCTGCTGAGCCATAGTAGCTCGGGGCTGAGTGGCAGTGCTGGAGATCATCAGGGTACTGCTGTCCGCCACCGTGCCAGGATGGAGGGCTGTCATAATCTGCTGAAGCTGCATGTGTTATTGGGTGGTTTCTTGAGGCTTTACCACCTCTACCTGTTGCTATTGGCTGCAGCTTGGCCCACACCTGCTCAAACCCATCAGTGCCTGCTGCTACTGCCTTCCCGTCACCTGTCTGCTGCTCCTTTTCAAGGAGATCACTCACTGCATCTATTTGCATATCATCTGCGCAGTCGCTCATCGTTGCTATTGCTGGGTTGGTTGTGCTGATGCCAGAAACCAATGGCTTGATAGCCAGGCCCATTCTGCCTGGTACGTTTATTGTGACTGATGCATCCCAGCCCTGATGGTCTGCCTCTTGAGCTGCCCTGGCTATAGACCTAGAAGGTGCTTCCGCAGCACCTGAAGCTGCATCTGCTGCAGCAGCCAGGTCAGCCGTTGCAGCAGAGGCGGCTAGTGCTGCTGGCAAGGAGCGCTGTAGGGATGCTGAGGGTGCTGGAGTTGCTGAAGCTGCTCTGATGTCACAGCTGATGGCAGTGTAAAGTCTGCGCTGCTCCTGCTGGCTGATGCTGCTGTGTGACATAGCAACCAAGGCATCTGCTGCTGATGAGTCTGAGGCATCTGAAGGACTGCAAGACAGGTAAGAGCAGCCACATGGTGGGACTCTCACTGACTGACTCCTGGGACAGGAACAGCATTGCTGTGACAGCAGTAGCCTACTTTTACCATGCGATGACACCTTGCCATATGTGACTGTTGCCTATATCCGGCTTGATACTGGCACCAGTCATTGGATGACCGTTGCCAGTATTGAGCCGGATACAGGCAAGAGGACCTCTATGGCATGATGACAAGGTGCAACGGCACAATAACAGAATAAAGCACAGCCCCAGTGACAATACCCTGCCAGGCACTGCATCTATTGCATCGCTATGTGCCAGCAGCCTTGACAGCAACACATTTGCAGAACAAGAATCATATTATGCGTCATACAGGATTTGCACACATTCCGGCCAACATGTCCTTGGCCTGTTTCCAGTGTTGCTTGAAAATCTTGCAGTACAAATGACAGACCAGCCCTTACCTCTGCAGCAGTATCCTGCTCAGCAAACTCTCCATGTCCTCAAGAGGCCGTTGCAGCTGCCATTCAGCCTCATGCTCTTCTGCTGCCGCTGCTGCATCATTCTCCCAATCCATGCTGGCGCCATCAACCTGCTGGCCCTGCATGTAGTCCTGGGAATGGCCAAGCTGGTACTGACTGTGGTATCCATGATCATCCTGCCCCTGCTCCCAGCCGTAGTAGTCAGGGTCAATGCTGCGGCTGCGGTTGTAGTATGGGGCTTCATTACAGCCAGGGCGTCCCCGGCAGGTGCGGGCAAAGTTGGGGCTAGCTGTGTAACGGCCACGCTGGGCATCATAGCTACCGTAGCGGCCATCGTCATAGGGGTAGGAAGCAGCTGCTGCCAGGTCCTGGTTGGACATGCTGCGCAGTGGACCGTCCAGCATGAGGTAGTCATCAGTTGCCAGCCACTTGCTAACCTGTACAGGGGGACATACAGTGCAGCAAATTTGCAGGGCCATCCAGATCAGCTCAGGTATCAGGCACTTGCATTTCCTTCGCCCACTTGCATTTTCTGCCCGCACTAAAGCACCATGTGTCCCGAGAACAGTGTCCTGCAACCTCATGACACCCACCCCCCACTCAGGGATGCATCCATCCAGTGCAGCCAATCCAGCATAGCCGCATATGCAAGGCTTACAGGCAATCTGGAACTACACAAAAACCCCTGATGTGCGCTGTCAAGGGTGTTTCTTACCTGTGCACGTCTGCGCCGCCTTGGCCTCCTGGAACCATCCTCTTCCTCATTCCCTGTATCATCACCCCCTGCAATGCTTCCACCCCTCCTTGAGCCAGCATCATCACTCAGCTCTCCATCTGTGATACCCATGTCTGGGGTGTAAGCCCTGAAGCCGCCCTTGCGCAGCGGGCTGCCACACAAGTTCACAGCACCTGTGGCTGCGGCAGCCTGTGAAGCAGCACACATGAAATGGAACAAACAGCCATAGAGTTTTCACCAAGGAAGTTATACCAAAGTACGTTGGGTAGTTTCATCCCTGAACCATGAACCTAAGAGAGGTTGAGTAGTTTCATCCCTGAACCCTCAACCACCAATCCAGTCACACAGACTGCTGCCAACAGCCTGTGGACTGAGACAAACTGTCAGCAAGTGACTCCTGCATTCATATGCCAGTTGAATACATGCATACTGATGCAATCTCTCATCATGTACTGGCTGTGTCTTGAGGCATGCCACAGTGCGGTATGGTATGGAACAGTACGGTCCGCTGTGGTATGGTATGGCATGGCATGGTATGATGTCATAACACAACTGTCAGCACATATCTTGGTGCAAACTTTGAGGCCGCATCATGTGCAGTGCTGCTAGGACTCATCCCAGCAATGGCACTGCTGCAGTCTCACCTGTTGAGCTTGGACCTTGGCACGTGCTGATGCAATCAGGTGCTCTGGCCTGTGTTCATGATCATGCTTGTTGTAGAACATGCCACAGGCGTTGCACAGGGTGAGCCCAGCATTGCCTGAGCGCCAGACAGTGCTGGAGCTGATGCTGCAGTTGGCACACATCTGCAGGGCAGGAAGCAGCGGCCTGTCAGCTGATTGACAACATGCAGTAGTTAGGCAGCACAGACCACATGCACAGCCGGGCTGCAGGTCTCTGCATCCCGGTCTCAAGGCCCCGCTGGAGCATTTGAATTGCTCCTGCAATAGCAGGCTCACAGTCTCATCCAGCTGTATGCAATTTGGTGGTTGAAGCTGTGAAACAAAGTGAAACAATAATAAAAAGATGATTATTCATATGTACATATCATCAGGCCAGGGGCACTCACAAATCTGCGGTTGGTCGTTGGTGTCCCTGGTTTCTTGGCAGTGAGGTCCTGAGCATGCCTCTGTGGGGCATTGGGTGCACCATTTTTCAGCAAGCACTCCTCCACAGCCGCCTCCAGCTCCAGACCCCGCAGTGCTCTGATGCAGGCCGCTGGCACAGGCTGTCCAGACTCCAGCATTGCATCTATGACTTCCTCAGGAGTCGTGCAGGGCCGCAGGGGCTCACCGACGACTGCCAGGTATTCCTCTGCAAGGTCAAGTTTGGAAAAGCACAGCAGTTGGCCAGCGATCAAAGATGGAGGGAGACAATGGCAAATGTGTTGAGTATGTATAACAAAGCATTGACAGTGAAGCAGATAGACCACAGCCCTTGTGCATCATTTGGAAGCTTGTGCCGGCAAGGTGCCGGCAAGGTGCCGCACGTGCAGCATGCAATCCAATTGATACAGAGCTTGAGGTACAGACATGGTTTACAAGACTATGCGGCTTACCAGCAATGACATTAGGGGCAACATACAGCAAGCCGTGAGCCTCTTCCTGTCCAGTGCCGTTGTGTGAGCCAGAAACAGCATCAGCCTGCTCTGATGTGTTGGCACCTTGGGCCTCCTGTTTCCAGCCTGTACTGACCAGTGCCGGCCAGAGGGCAGTAGTAAACAAAGTAGAGTCGTCTCGGATCTTTCCATCGAGAGATTCCCAATCCAGGAAGAGCTCTGACAGGCTCAGCTGGTCCTGTACAATCAGGGTGCAAGTGAAGCAGTAGCAGTGCGGTGCAACAACCAGGCAGTGTTGATGGCCCATGTCAGTACAACCAGACGCAATTGTAGCATAACGGGCTTTTTGAAAGCAGGTAGGTGGACTACTATTAGCGCAGTACAAGTACCAAGAGAGCAGCAACTGATCAGCATGTCCAGGGCACAAGCAGCAAAGCAGATCTGCAGATATAACTGCCCAGTCTGAGGCTTAGTAAGTAACATATGTGGTCGAGCTTCAATGTAAGCCAACTGCTGCTGCTTCCAAGCATCGCATGGCGCTTATGTGTATGCAATGCCTGCAGACTGCCAGGCAGTGCAGCTGCTGCTCTGCTAGCAGACTCGCGTGCTCAACAGCACGCCCATCACAAATTCTTGAGCCTTGAAGCAATATTTCACCTTTTCAACGCCACAGGTGTTTATCTCCTCAAAGATGGCTCTGCTGAATGTTGCAGAACCGACCTCGCGAGTGAGAGCTCCGACCAGGTCCACCAAAGACAAAGAGCAGGCATCGTAACCTTTGAAGCTGGTCAAAACCGCCTTATCCGACCTTAAAGATCGACCGGTGGCTGCATCAGGAGCAATGCGGGGAGAAATCCACGATCAGGGGTCAACGAGGCACTAGTACTGCTCACTTGCATAGTCAAGGAAGTTGCTGCAGAGCAAGGTACTCAAGTGTTAATTACCTGCTGTTAGGTTGGCTATCAATCGGATTCGCATGTTGCCGCTGAGTAAGCTGCCGGGTTGGAAGCCTTGTAACTCTAGCTTCTGCACATGTGCACAGGCTTTGGTGTAGCGGTAGGCACCACAGTAAAACTTGATAATCTCATCAACCTGCATGTAGAAGTACGGCTGTCAGAGGGGTGGCCTGCCAGAATGAGCGTTTACTGCCCAAGCAGTCCCTCAGTTGGGATGAAACACTTACCTCCAGTTGTGGAAGAAGGCTGTTTTTTATAGCAGAGAAATCATTCCCATACATTAATAGTCCTATAAGTAGACCATTGACCTCATCCTGGCCAAAGCTTTGTGGACTGAATTTCCCATCCATGCTGCTAAAAATGAACTGCTTGCTGACCAATGTCGAAGCCCTTCGCGACGCTGCTGATACTAAAGAGCACAAAAGCATATAACATTTACTAGTTCCTGACTTAAATCAGCTTCGTGATGGCGATCTCCAACAAGTACTGCCACCATCATAGTCGTACAGAGAAAGAACGCGTACAAAAACTGTTACCACCACCGTTTAGTAATACAAGTAGATACGCAAGCTACTTACACCGACATTGCTGAGACGAAGTAGGATGCACTTTTATGATGGTCTTTTGACCCACACTTGGGCCTGACGTTGCTTTTTTACGCTAATACAAATCGATGATGGTGAGTAGAATACAGGAAGGATGCAGTCCTCCTGGCATTGTATTGGACTGGCCCAGTGACAGCAGATTGATAGTCAGTCCGCGGTCTGTGCGCCAGCATGCCTCAGTTTACTTCAAGAACTCCAGATACTGGGGGAAAAAGCAGATGTGCAATACTTAAGTGATGCTCAAGGTCAATATGCTGCGACTGACTAGTGGTCCCATCGTTGCTCGAGTGTACTACCAGGACATGTTCGCAAATCACACTGGTCAAGACCAGCAGAGACTGCCAGATTTCTGGTGCCTGACGTTGAAGTTTCCACTGGCGCTTGAGCAGGCACATATAGATGGCGTCATACAGCACTGCAACATCTCATGCTGCAGGCCCCTCGAGGGATGCCACGCTCCATGACATTTTTTGAAGGCTCAACCGCTGCCACAAGGTCACTTTGGTAGGCTTCTACTCTTTCCACGTTCTTTCTGATGCATCTAAGAAAGTGAATACCATAGTATGATTGCCACCATGAGGCTGGAACTTCCAGTTGTTGAACAGGCCGCGGCCTGGAATGCCCGGTGCATGGCAGTACTGCAGAATGATCCTACTACTACTACTACTACTACTACTACTAGTACAAGTTACCTCAAGGGTTTCCACCCGTAAGGAGCCAACTGATGGCTCATGGGGGCACACCAAAAAGAAACAGAAACCAGATTCTGCAGTACTGCCAGTGCATTCCCACTTCACGGCTTGAGAATGGATGCATGCCATATACCACTTGTACTTCAATCAGGACATGTTGAGCTGCAGCATCTAACCTAGTTGGTGTATGATTGCTGATGGCAAGAAGCAGTGCATCATGGCATATGCCGTGCCATGCAGTGACCCAGCCACGCCAGGGTCCTGCTGAGCAACTTGGCAGGCTGCATGCATTCACACCATGCTCCAGCAACCCTAAAATATTTGTCCAGCAGATAACAGCCGGTGCCCGCAACATGAAAACAAAACTGCACAGATTTCTGCTGAGCGCATGCCAACAATCTCTACTCTTGACGTGTGCAGTAGATTAGACCCAATCAAGTCTGAGGCATCGCTGCTGGCTGAAAGCACACTAAGAACAACTAGAAACCCGAGATAGCTCTGAAAAATCAAGGGTTTTGCAGCTGCTGTGAGAAGCAGTGATAACTTATACTCCTTGTGGCACAAGGGGTACCATAAGGAGTAGGAAATTTGTTCCTCAAAGTATCCCTTGATAAACACACACCTTAGTCCCAGCCTGGGAGGCAGTGCCCCCATCACTTCCACAATGTGGCATCAGATAGGCCTATCATACTTCAATTTGCTGCATGGCTAAATTTCTTTTACAGGAGTAAGTGTTATAATCTGGCAGCATTCTGCCACCATCATTGCACCACACCTGAAGGTGGTGTTAGATCTCAACACAAGCATCACTATCATCTGGGCCCCTACGCATGCGGCACACTGTCTTATATACAACAACCTGCCTTGTGTTCAGCTGTTACTGTTATGCTGTCATGCCTGCAAATGCATTAGCATGAAACTGCTGATATAATGATGTACAGGCAGCCATCGCCAACAAAGATGGCCCGCCGCTTTCACGGACTCCACACAACTGATATAATCAACATACCACACGGCAGCCATACTTCTGACAAACAAGTGGCATCATGTGCTGCTCACCCTTGGCAAATCCAGTGACTGCACCTTGCTGCTTCAGCATATGCTCAAAACTGCTTCACTGCTGCAAGTGCCTCATTGCTGTGCTACAGCTGCTGCTCGCCGGAATCACCCTTACTGCTCAAACCGCCAACTGTGTTACTTGGTTATCTTGTTACTTTGACTCTGCATTTGCTGTTTCCTGCTGCTCGTCAAGAAGTCGGTTGCGCATGCGGCTGACTGCGGCATTGTTCTCCTCATTGTCCGCCTCATACTCCTGTAGCAGCAACCAATACCTCAAACCTCACTTGACTAGTATGTACAATTTACTGGACTGTTCTGTTGAAGTGGGGATGGCACTTCACCCAAGCCTTGCAGCTAGCTTGGATATAATGCTCCTTTACTAGGATGCATGTATAGGGTCGTTGTAACATATAGAAACAGCACTCCTGATAACAGCAGTGGGTATAGATACAATACCTGCACATGCAATAGGCACAATGCTGCAGGCGTTCAAAACCAGCTTGACCTAGATGCCACACATCACACAGCCTGGCAACTGCTGGTATATATGAATAAGAGGCTCTTACAAGAGGCTCTTACTGTATCCTGTGCACACTCTGTGCAAGCTCAAAAGCAGCACTCTCAGCTTATCAGATGGAGTATTCAACACCCACCTGATACAGGAGCTCATCAGCAACTGCATCTAAGAAGTCAGGGTCATCCAACAGCTGGTCCAGGGCCTCTGCAAATGATTCAGGATCATCTGGGTACTGGGCTGCAGGCAAATACATTACAAATGGAATGAGAATTGGACTTTGTGATTAAAAGCAAGCAATGTAAGGAGTATGATGAGCGATTGTATGTTTCACTTCAGTCCAGCTTTGTTGCAGAAAACAATAGGCTTCATGGGCAGTGGTTTCTGCAATGTCAGAATGCTAACATGCTGCTGTGTATGTCAGGTGCTGCAATGGCGTATATGTGCTGCAATGTTGTTGATTTTCAGCTCAATCTGTTGCACATCGATGCTGAAGATATCTGTGGTGAAGCCCACAGTTCAAACAGCAAATTAGTTGCTGTCTAAACACCAACTGAAACCAGGGTCCTAGCAGCAGAATTAGCAGCAAGAAATTCCTAAATTAGAATCCGTGTGTAACCTTCCCCTGAGAAGAAAAGGCTTCAACTTGTGAATTCAATATAGATTTTAACTTGTGGAGTCTGTCACATGTTGACTTGTCTTACCTTTGTAGTATGCTGTTGTGAGTCCGACCCCAAGTCCGGCACCTAATAGTCCAAACAAGGCCTCTCTTCTGCTGGGGGCTCCTCCCGTCACGGGCTGCACACAGTGCAAAAATCTACTTCAATGCAATGAAGAATACAGACAGGGAACAACAGCTGCTGCATAGACCCTGATTGATGTTGGTTATTACTGGTGATTCCTCCTCTCCTCAATGACTTGGTTTTGCAGGAGAGAAAACACCAGGGCTCACTAACACCAACTGAATCAGCACCATGCTGATGTAGAGCTCAAGTCATCTGTGGTGGTCTCAAGCTTGAACTGGTCTGATTTTCAGCCATTGTGTGTTGTAACAGAAGTATCTGCCTAGCGCAGCTGTTTGCTGTTGCAAAAATTCTGCTGCATGTGCTGTATTCACTGCTGCATATGACATGGGTTACATACGCCGCAATTGACAATAACTAGATAAAATAATAGAGGGAAAAGATCAGAATAAAAGATTTGTACCTGTTTGGGTGGTGGAGGAGGTGGTGGTGGTGGTGGAGGAGGTGCACCCCACCTGCCAGGGGCTGCATCAGGCGCCTTTGGCTGCGTATCTGTATCCGTTTGATAGCTGTTCCTGCAATCATATGGTACAAGTAAGCTGCACATTGTAAGACCACAGTAATAGTTGCATTGTGTGATTGACTGGGCACTTCGGGTTGATCCTGGCTTGAGATGGCTGGGACGCGTTCAAAGCAAGATTTACTACAGACTTTAGAAGTTCCTGCGCGATTGCGGCTGCTTGGAACGCGATCAGGCCCTGATGGCTGCCCCAACCGTGTTGCTGCTGCACAGCAGCACACCCTGTCCCTCTGATCACAGCAACGCACCTAATAACAGCGGCGCGCCTGTCCCCCTTATTTAGACTATAACTAGATGTATGACGTGACAGGGATGGTCTTGTGTCGCCGAGCTTGCTCAAACAGCACTGTCGAGAAGCAAGCGCCATGGTGAGACCGTCGAAGAGCACGAGGAGGCCTCAAGTGTTATGTTTAGCCATGTACGTGTGATAACAAGAGGCAGTGTGCATTCTCGATGATGAGCAAGGCACTGTGGGAAGGACTACAAGCCGCCGGGACCTTCAGGAGTAACAAGTGTGTCCCATTCAAGGGACTAGATTCGGCCGTACGTGTATCCATTGTTATGCACGTAATAGATCCACTGTCGTAGTGCGTACAAAGCGCAAGTGCGATTGTTGAGGGGCCTTGCTGACTGTGCAAGTGAACACACCTGTTCAAAAATCGGCCAACCTGCTTCACTGAGCGTCAAGAAGTCAATATATGCTCATTCATGCCATCTGATGTGGCAGCAGATCGCATCACAACATAAACGTCGCACATATACCAACCCAGTTGTTTGCTGCTCACAACTGTTGTGAGCTGTCTCGTACCACACAACCTGCAGTGCCAGATGAACAGCAAATACCGCTATTGCAGCGAAGTACTTTAGAGATTTGAAGACAGTACTTTTCCTGGAAGCTGCCCTGAGATCTGATCATGCTGTAAGGAGCAGCTGTAGGCAGCTGTCTGGCACTCACCACACTCACCCACCAGCCAGTGACCCATCATCACATGGGTGATCTTCTGCTGAGGAACCAGCGCTCAATCAGCATCTACAGCAGCAGCAGCAGCAGCAGCAGCAGTACTAAAACCAGGATCGGCCAGGCTGAACTTCATGCAACACACATCACAAGGGCCTGTCCCCAACCTACTCAGCCTCATGTTGAATCATCACCTGCAGCTGCAGCCGCATCTGGCAGGTCGACCCCTGATGGGGGGCAGCTGATCAGCAACTGCTTGGACCCGAATGCAACAGTAGCACAATTCATCTTGTCCTCTGGCAACGGACACGTGTCATCAACTTCAACAGCAGGAACAGTGGCAGAAGCAGCAGCAGCAGAAGCAGCAAAAGCAGCAACAGCAGAAGCAGAAGCAGCAGAAGCAGCAGCAGAAGCAGCAGCAAATGCTGCTGGAATATTTTCATCATCAACAGCCGCAGAAACAGCAGGAGCAGCAGACGCAGTAGAAACAGCAGAAAAAGGAAAAGCAGCAGACACTGAGTCCAACTCTCTGACAGCAGCAGCAGCAGCAGCAGCAGCAGCAGCAGCAGCTTCCACAACACGCCCTGCAGTTGCCATGGATGTGGAGTACTGCCACTTGATCCTGAGAGGTGGCCAGAAGGTTGCTGCTCCGGCCTGGGTGGCTGTTGTCAATGAGCAATGCGAGCTGCTGCTGAAGACATACATACGACCAGAGGTCAGCAATGCGAGCTGCAGTTAGCCAGTGCTTCGGAAATGACAATCTTTCTCTCTGTCTTGTTGTCATGAATAATATCCTGCCCGGCTTGTTGTTGCGTGTGTTTCGCTGTCTCTGTTCGTGATGCTAGCAGCTGGCTGCCAAACATGCCATGCACAGCAGAAGAACTGACATCAGCAGTTTCCAGGACTAGGTACGTATGAATGATATTTCAAAATTCCACAGTCTACATCATAAAATACAACAAAAGATTGCAGTTAATCAGCGTGTGTAGATGTAACTGTGTATGTATGTATGTGTCTGCATAGTGTTAGTCCTTTGTGGGTTTAACGAGGCTCATGCAATGTTTGTCAAATGCAGTTTGCCAATGTGAAAAGATCCTATGGTGGGGTTCCTTATGATGTGTGTTCAAAAGCGCCCCTCCTTGAGGAAGTTCAGCAGCAGCTGCTGCTACTGCTGAACAGCAAAACCCTGATTGGCCATGGCCTAGCTAAAGACCTAGCAGCACTGGGGCTCAGTCACCCGCACCACCTTAGATATGACACAATAAATTACCCTGGGTTTTGGAACAGAGCAGGTAATGCCAAAAACCTGAAGCAGCTGGCGAAAGCTTTCCTGGGCCTTGACATACAGCAAGGGCGCCGGCAGCAGCAGCAGCAGCAGCAGTGGGTTAATGGATCAAGGGCAAGGGGCAGAAGCAATCAGCGACAGCAAGCACAGCGGCCAGTGCAGCAGCAACAGCAGCAGCAGCAGTGTTGGGCCAGGCATGATCCCGAGGAAGATGCTGCAGCAGTAATGAAGCTTTATCAACAGGTGAGTGATGGGTCATGTTTTGGTTTCTGTTTTATTATTATTAATATTATTATTATTATTATCATTATTATCATTATTATTATTTCATTATTATCATCATTATTATTATCATTATTATTATTATTATTATTATTATTATTCTTATTATTATTATTCTTATTATCCTTTGTTTCTGCACCGATACCTTTGCCTTTTAAATACCATGTTCCCATCTTGTGACCCAATTGAGGCTGTTCTTGCATCTGCTCAATTACTTTGTTGACTGGTTTTTTGGGGCCGATCAAGAGGCTCTGTTTGTATGCGTTGTGCCTTCATGACAAGGACCATGCTGCTATATGAACATCCATCAGCTTCTCAAGTTGTGTACCCAGGACTTGCTGAAAGAAAGAATTTCTCATCAACTCCAGTTGCTTATTCCAAACAATCACCCTGGAGGTGACAGGTCTGGTGTGGCTGAAAACTTTGCAAGGGGTTTTGTTTCTTTCTGTGGTGGAGCCACCAAGTACAATAAAATCCTTGAAAAAAAACAAATCAATTAAAACCTTAATAAAAAACTTGATACTTGTCAATACTTTGCAACCATAGCATTGCTGCCATCAGAGCCACCAAGTACAGTTGTCTATGGCCCAGATAGGGTACATTTGTAAAGGGGTTCATCGCCCATGTAGCTGTGTCTCACCTTACACTGATTATCAACCAGTGACAAATATTGCCTGTGTTTGTTACATGTGTTATAACCAGGGTCCAGTATTGCTAATCATGATACACATGTTGTCAACAAGGGTCCAATATTGCTGAGCTGCAGGTTGTGCTTCCAAGCACTTATGAAGGCCAAGTGGCAGCAGCAACACAGCAGTTACTCCAGGAGATACAGCAGCGGCAGCAGCAGATTGCCTTTGAAGGATCAAAAGAATAAGAGGAGGATCAAGATGATTGCTTTGGATCTGACTGACTCAGTTGTTTTGAGGGCAGCAGCAGACAACATGTTGGAGACAGCTGCAGCAACACAGCAGCCTGACATGGCATACAGAAGGCTATGCTGCAGTGGCAGCAGCAGTTGTGGTTGGAATGTTTCCACTCTATTGGTTCTGGCAATACGTGGTGTTATTTGGTCAGTCGCAGCAGCACTTGGCCTTCATTGCTGCTGCAATCAGTCAGTGGCGGCAGCATTACAATACAATACGATACGATACGTTACAATACAATACAGTACAATACAATACAAAACAATACAGCGCAATACAGTACAATTGGCTGTTGGCAGCAGCAACTAGTCAGTGGCAGCAACAATTGGCTGTAGGCAGGAGGTTGCCAGACAAGCTGGAGGTCCCTCTTCCAAGGGGCTGATGCTGGGATGACCAGCTCTTTCAGGTGGGCCCTGCTGCTGCTGCTGCTGCTAGTATTGGCTGCTGCTGCTGGTGTTGACTGCTGCAGCTACTGCTACTGCTAGTATCAGTCGTGCCCTGCATGTAGTCGCAAAAAACAGGCCTTGTTTATACAACTTCTATTTATGCCTGTGTTGGGTGCTGTGCAGGGCAGAACAGTGGTGAAGCTGCAGCAGCATAATGCCGAACCGGCCGGGCCTCAAGGACTTGTCAGAGGTGTTATTGCCATCCATTGGATGTTATCAGACACTGCAAAATACCATGAGATTAGGATTGTAAATCTACCCAAGGCATGTCTGCCTGTGAAAACATCTGATCATCACGATCAAGATCAATCCAAGGACCAACCGTGCCTGCAGTGCCGTGCCTGCATCAAATGGCCCAACGGTTGGTCCTTGGATTGATCTTGATCGTGATGATCAGATGTTTTCAAAATCATACAAGGCTGAAGATGTGGTTCTGGTGCTGTTGGGCTCCTAGGCTCGGTGCACCAGAACATACAGGTGAAGCCTTGGCAGGCCCCCGGGGTTGGTTTGGCCATTGGCTATTGGCAATGGCTATTTGCCTATAGGCTCCTAAAGCGTTTAGGGTCTTCTAAGTTTTAAACCCCAAACCCTGAATCCTAGCCCAACTTATAGAGTGACTTGGGACAGTGGGAACCAGTATTATGCTGTCTGGAACAAGGCAATCAAGCAGGCACAATGGTCCCAGATGACATGTTAGGTTACTCGGAGCCCAGCAACATGAGCGCGCCTATATCAATAGCGGTTTTGTGATTTTGAAGTTTTACAAGTCAGTGTGTTTGACACAGCTGCAGTGCATGTAGCGGCATCAGCCAGAGAAAGGCACACCTGTGACCCAAGCAGCCACTTTTGCGGCTTGAAGGAATCATAATAAGTGATATGAGCATGTGAATTGCCAACTGACGTAGCGAGCATCCATATAGCCAACACATCACTTCCGATGCAGCCAGGCGGACTTCAAGCTCGCCCACCAGGCGCATGGGGTGCCCAGGTACAAACCCAACATTGGATAGCTAGTGTGTATTGTTTACCACAGAGTACACTGTTCCCACTGGCACATATCGCACCCACAAGCTCGTTGCGGCACAGTTGTCGGTGTTGGCAGACAACCAACCAGTGTTTTCGCCTGCTACCTTGCGCAGTACGCAGTAAACGGAATGGGCAGCATGAATGGCCAAATGGGTGTTTACATGGCGGGCCAAGTGTGGTGAGCTGCCAAATACCGGTTCACATGGTTCAGCATGCTGTTTGGCAGCAGATCGCAGCAAAGGGTCCAGCCATGTTGGCGTCATTAAAAATGCAACGATCGCATGTCTCAGAGCTTAACAATCCTTGGCCTCGTGGACAGCAGCGCTCAGCTGCTGCTTTGATCATGTGCACTGGTCAACCTGCCAGGTGCTTGGGCAAACACAAAATGTCACTACTGGCCTGTGCAAATACAATCTCCGACTTGCTACATTTACAACACTTTATCCTTTGTGAGAGGTATATGAGCTATTATCGTGTGTGGTGCTGCTGTTCTTCAGGCCAGCGTGCATCAGGCCTAGCTGGAATCCTCCGGGGTTGCCTGTGCCAACACATGCAAATTCAATGCTGCAACACATGCAGTCGCAGCAGCAGCTGCTCCAGATGCAGCAGCAAATGCAAATGGGCAATATGCAGCAGCTGCAGATGCAGCAGCAACAAATGCACATGCTACAGCAGCAGCAGCAGCAGCAGCGGCCAGCCGCGTGGGGGGGCAGTACACCTAATGGCTTGCTGCAGCAGTCACTCCAGCAGCAGCAGCAGCAGCAGCAGCTGGCAACAACGCCATCAATCAGCACCACACAGCAATCACAGCAGCAGCAGCAGCAGAAGCAGTACCATTTTGCTGGCAGGAAACGTCCCAATGAGTCGCCTGCTGCTGCTGCTGCTGGTGCCAAAGCTGTAAGTAACAAAGCAGCAAAGCGAGCAGCAGCAGTAGCACCACTTCTCCCTCAGGGTCCTGTTATTGTGAGGGCTCCAGCTACAGCAGCAGAGGCAGCAGAGGTTGAGGCTTGGAAGGCGGAAAGGCGAAAACATTGGCCGTCTGCTGCTAACGTGGCCAAAAAGGTGGGCATCAGCGTGTTGCATAAAAGACATATAACATGTTATATGTCTGTTACTTTGTATTCTGCGAGTGTGGAGAGGAATGCCTTAGTCATTGAAAGTATTGACGTATAATATCTCCTCTTTATCATCAAAAAACAAAATAGGTGACCATCGCTGCTGACTGCGTGCTCAAAGTTAAGGTCAAACTCCAGCCTGTTATTTTCTTATGATGCATGTTGTTTGAAGGGGAATTGACCTCAAAAGGCTCAGCATCAGTTCTTCTTTGTACCTCTTTTGTTGTTTGGATGATCTTGCAGGCAGCAGAAGCATCCAAACTGACAGCATCAGGTGCTTTAGACCCCAAAACCCCCAGCAGCAGCAGCAACAATAAAACAGCATTGGCAGCAGTGCTGCAAAAACAGCGTGCTCTAGGGCTGGCTAAGGCAGCCGGAACTGCAGATATGCGTATCAACGGAGATGGAAGTATAGCAGTGGAAGGATCAGGGTTTAGAGACGATGATGATGCAGAAGCAGGGTTCAGTAATAGCGGATGGGGAGGCCGAGGGTTTAGAGGTGGGAGGGGATCTGGTGGGCCGGGATTTAGAGGTGGCAGATCAGGGTTTAGAGATCAGAGAGGCAGATCAGGGTTTAGGGCCAGAGGAAGAGGTCGGGGGCGGTTTTATGATCAAGATCATCCGCATGATGACGGCATTGATCATCAAGAAGATCAGCAGCAGCAGCAGCGGCAGGAAGTGAAGGGGGATGATACAGCGACCGGAGAGGTTGCTGAAGCAGCTGGTACTGCTGCCGGTGGCACCAATGAGCAGCAGCAGCAGCAGCAGTGGCAAAGGGGTGGTCGAGGTGGAAGAGGAAGCATCAGAAGTCGAGGTGGTCGCCACATCAGCTTCAGTGATCAGGGCCGTGCCAGATACAGCAGCAGCCACTACCAGCAGCAGCAGCAGCAGCAACAGCTTGGACAAGGGAGGGGGCGGTACAGTCCTGGTGGGAGGTTTAATCAGCAGGGCTATACCCCAGGAGGAGTCAGGGGGGGCAGAGGAGGGTTTAGTGCTGCTGCTGCTGCTGGTGCTGGTAGTACTGGTGGTTATTCATTTTTGAGGAGAAGGCCAGGCCTGTTAGAGGCCTTGTTGGCAACTGACATCAGAAGGGAGGCCAGCTGGCTGTTACAAGCTGTTAGGTTTTTAGTAATGAATAACTTCCTGCAGCCACCAGGAGAACCAACAGCAGCAGCAGCAGCAGCAGCGGGTGGAGGATCAGGCATGCAGCATGTGGCAATGCAGGAGGAGGAGGCGACAGCAGCAGCAGCAGCAGCAGAGGTGGCAGCTGCAGTTACTACGGGTATCAGCAGCAGCAGCCAACAGCCTGCCGGTGCTCAGGACAATGAACAAAGCGGAAATACAGAACATGCTGCTGCTGTTGCCGCTGCTGCTGCTGCCAGTGCCAAGGCGATTGCAGAACTATCACCTGGAGCCGCTGCTGCATGCGATGCTGCACAAAAACAGGCAACAGTAACAGTAACAGCAGCAGCAGCAGCAGGGGTGGAGTCCAATGTAAGGACTCATGGCCTTGTCCTGCAGTTCCCTGAGGAAGTCCTCCTATATCAACCTCTTGCTGAAGTTCTCGCTGCTCAGCCAGTGCCTGCTGATGAGGATGAAGATGATGAAGTTGGCCGTGAAGTTCATAGTGAAACAGCAGACTGTGAGCTTCACGGTCACGGTGCTGCTGACAGAGATGTTCCCATGGCTGACAGACAGGACGGTGAAGTTCACGGTGATGGAGGAATGAAGGAGCGTGAGGTTCAGCATGATGTTGAGGGGTTGCAGGGGTGCAAGGATTGCGGGGAAAAGGGTTTTGTGACTCACAGCAATGCAGCAGGAGATGCCGGCGTTGCTGCTGCTGCTGCTGCTGCTGCTGCTGGCAGCGGTGGTGATATGGACGACAGCGATGAAGGTGGACTTGAGGGGTTGCTGCAAGATTCAGACGATGACGAACAAGATGACTACGATCAGCAGCAGCAGCAGCAGCACGCAATGCAGGCTGCAGTTGACAGCAGCAGCAGCAGTGGCCGTGGCGGGTTCAGTGGCAGTAGTGCCGAGGAGTCCAGTCACTCACAGGGCAGCGGTTCCAGCAGCAGCAGCAGCAGTGTTGGTGGTGATGATGATCAAAGCGATGATGGGTTGAGTGAACCACCAGGTGCTGTTGGTGATGCTACTGTGTAGGCGTGGGGCTGATGTGCTCCAGTGTAATGCCTATAGGTTGGTTGTTATACTGTCATTTGGTGAGCCTAGTAGTTGTTTGTTGTCGTCTGCTGTGATGTCACAGTTAACTCATCACCTGCAGTGTAGGTGTGGCCACATTGGGCTCATCAGCTCAGCTGTTGGTGATTCTATTGTGCAGGTTCAGCCTCCCGTGGCACGTGAACGTTGTGGGGCTGAGTTGTGCTTGCCTCCACCAGCAGGGTACCACCCTGCTACTGTACTACTCATAGTATGAGTTGTTGTTCAAGTCGGATCTCATATTGATGTGCCACATCGACTGGTAGTACCAGCATAATCATGCACTCCGCCTTGTCCGAAAGTGGATTGAATTCACTGGGTAGATTTGAGGCGCGGGGCCGATGGCAGTAAATGCTATGGCTGCAAAGTACTGATTATTATTGGTAGTACCAGCGCATGTGCTAGTACTGTAAGCCTCACAGCTGTGGCACAGCCTGTGCGCATTCAATGCGCACTTCGAGTTGCAGGTCTATGCATATGGTGCAGTGAACATTGCCGCAGCGTCATAAGGGTTGCCAACCACAGTGACTGCAAGAAATTTTAAGTACAATTATGCATATACCGCATAATCCTTCTGAGTCTGAGCTTGAAGTAGATTTCAAAGATCGAACAAGCAGACATTGATGTCTGCAGAGAATATTCTTGAACTGTCCAGACTGGATGAACAGGCCAGGCCGCTTAGTGGGCCCTCCCGCCTGTGATGGGACCCCGGGTTTGAAACCACCGTCATAAATACCTAATTGGTTGAGGTATTCTTTGAAAATTTACCAAGTTTACAACGCAACGTGGTCAAGTTTTCCTGTCAAGAACACTGCTCCTGAACCTTCCTTCCTTCGTATCAACAGCATTGCTTACTTTTTCCAAGTTAGTCAATCCTTCAATCAAGATGCATGCTGGGCTCATTCCAGCAGCAGTGCATGACTCTCATCCTTGCTGCCCTGGAGCAGATTTGCTGAGATTCCTCCACCACAGTAACACAGCCGCTTCCAGCCTACTTTTCTGATACACTGCAGCCATGCCATAAACACCATGCTGCCTTAACACTTGCCTACACTTCAACCCTATGGACTTTTGAATCTTCCGCCACTCCCAAGCATCAAGAGCAGCTGTTGCCATTGACCAATCATCTACTTGAGCCAACGCTGCTGTTCCTGCTGCAGCTGGTGCATCAGGGTGCTGCTTTTCAGGACACTGATTCCTCCATTGGACTGAAGTTACCGGCACATCCTCTTGTGCAGTCATCTGCATAGAGGGAGCCACAACCACACTGGCTTGCAGCAGCTGCTGCTGCTGCTGCCGCTGACATGTTGTCAGTGCAGGTGGCGTCGTGCGCTTGGTACGCCGTCTAGCCAGCCAGCTTCTCACTGCAGCCTGTATGACAGCAGCCGCCAAGCACCTCTGCTTGTGGTGCTGTCGTATTCTGGCAAACTCTGCAGCATATGCCACGTGCTGCAGTACATACTTGTGGACAGCCAACTGCTGGTCATTGATTATGATATCTACTAGACCACCTGGCAGAGCGGGATCACAGTGTAAGCGGCTGTGAGATGGCTGCTGTTCCTGTTGCATATAATTGTTAACATCATTTCCTGCTGAGCTGCACGATTCGTCTGTTTCGCAGTACCTATGACTGTTTGTTGCCTGATCCTCATGAGTACTATCATTCAGCTGTTTCTGCACCACTGTATGCATATTGGATACAGCAGTACATACCGTCCCAGCCATATTCAAACTCAATTCATCAGAGCTCTTGTGACAAGCACACTCCTGTTCTGGTCTGGGGCTGCTGCATGCATATGCTAGTACAGTAGTGGGAAGGCGACTGACATTTTGAGCAGTGGCACCAGTCAGGATCTCTTGTGCGGATGGCTTGGACAAGTCATCGTGCCTGAGTATTTTTACGCTGGTCTGATCAGCTGCAGCGCTGCCTGTTGTGCTGCCTGAAGCAGCATGCTTCCGCTGTAGCGCCTTGATAGCTGCTTTTCGCTGCAAGATGGCATCTATAGCTGGGTAAGATTTGCTAACGCAGATATTGTTGCTGTTATTCATTGCTTGCTGGCCGCTTTGTTGTGGAGGCAGCGCCATGGAGCTGTTAGCACCCAACCTATTTCGAGATACACCATGGAAGGGCCAGGACTGTAGGTTTTATGATACTCTGCTCGCCAGCAGCTGACAGACCGTCCTTGACATCATATGACAGTATGTTGAGTACACTAGCAGTGTTTTCGACACTACTAGTTGATCAGTGCGGCAACTCTGGTGGAACAACAGTTGAAGAGCAGCAGGTGAAATGGTTTGTTGTCTGTCCCGTTCAAGCCATACAGAGTTGTTGATGAGGTCTTGAGGGTGTTGCTAGCATTGTCGGTGGTGCGATCACCATGTCATGTGGCTCATAAGGGCGAATCTGGAACAACCCCGCCAAAGTCATCGCAATAGTTATCAACAATGTCCATGAATTGCACTCACCCGCCACAAGATGAAATGTTTGTAGGTATCCGAAAGCGATTTGTGCATTCGTGATACATTCAACGGCACTGAGATCCATGTGCTGTTGCGTTTACTTCACCCGTCACACCACAACGTGATGATCTGAGACCGTATGACAGGCTATATTGTTCGATGATTCTTACAATTCGACATGCTGCATGAAGTCCCGACTCTCTGTACTAAAGGTTCCATGATCTCCATGGATGGTCAGCAGGACTCCTGCTGCAGGAGGTACCACGGCTGGCTCCATTGGCAGTGCCATGGAGCGGGTTTACACACATAAAGCCCATGGCACAGCATTGTAGGCTGGTCACGCATCTGCTGCATCTGCTGCCGCAGCGGCTGCATCTGCAACATCAGCTGCCAGCACATCCAGCTCCAGTATGCTGCGCTCAAGGTACGACAAAATCTCTGACGTGCGGCCCCTTGGAATTCCATATCCAATAGTACAAAAACAACTGCTCAGTTATCAGCCCAGGATATATGAGACGTGGCAGCACTGCTTTGAACGCCTAGTGCCTTGCTCAAGGCAAACAAGTTGGCTGACAGCACCAGTGGCAACATGCCCAAGAACATGCATGATCTCAGGTACAGCAACACTGCATGATCGCATGGCCTTGCATGGCCTTGTGTTTGAAACACTGTTTCATGCTGAGCATCATTGCAGCAGTGCATCAGTGGATGGAGGAAGTAGATAGAATACATCATGCCTCAGCTGTTCATGACCCTGTGTATTCATTGCATTTATGAAAGCGGTGGAGACATCTTACTGGAGGGAAGAAACTGCCACTGTTTGCGATTATTGCCTCTGCTGCTGTCTGACAACTTTGTGCTGATGCAAATGACAGTTGGCTGGCGGTTGGAGAGGCTGAAAGAGACGTGCGTGACTCACTTGTTGATGAAAGATGAACTTTCATCAGGGTATACGGATGGTGGTGGTCGAGATCTAATTGACACCAGGAGTGGCATCACAAAATAAGCTCAGGCAGCAGCCCAACTTGGTAACTACCTGTGCATACAAAACTGTGGTGGTATGCAACCCAGGATATTTGCTGGTACAGGGGACTTGTAACACAGCACAGGCTGCTGCGTACTTGGGCCTTGCTCGACCATAGTCGTCCCTCATATGTCAAGGTGCCAAGGCTGCAACCTTCAGACATTGCCTGCCAAGCTACAAGCCCCTGAAAGCCGTGATGGACAAGAGCCACAACGGCAAGAACCAAGCCATGGCGACTGAGCAAGTCAAGGTGGATTACATAAAAAACTTTCACGCGTAAACGTACGTTCAACCAACCCCTGCCTTGCAGTGTTGTTGGGCAGTTATCCCTGTGTCAAACATTTGTCAGGCTGTGAAGGTTCCTTTGCACATTCCTAGGAAAGGCCTTTGCAACATACATGCTTTGAGCAGCATTGGTGGCATCATATATGGTTGCATTCTCTTGGTGTATATATGTATGGTTGCATTCTCTTGCTGTATATATAAATATAAAACTCATCGCAATAGTTATTGAAACTGTCCATGGATGGCACTCACGCGCACAAGATAAAATGCTTGTAGATATTTGAAAGCATTTTGTGCAACTGTGTTAACGTGTAACGTTACATTCAAAGGCACTGATCAGATCATGAGGACCATGCGCTGTTGTGTTTACTGTACCCCGTCACACAGCACAACATGCATATGCATTATGATGGTGATCTGAGAGTCTTAGATTGAGACATGCTACGATTTTTAGTGGTTCTTACAACTAGGCATGCTGCATGACATCCCGAGTCTCTGTACTAAAGGTTCCATGGTCGCCATCCATGGATGCCATCCTGGCCAGTGGCCAGCAGGAGGCACCAGAGCTGGCTCCACCGACAGTGCCATGGAGCGAGTTTTACATTCATGTGGCACAGCTGCAGGCTGGTCAGGAATCTGCTGCCTCTGCTGCTGCGTCTGCGTCTGCATCTGCCACATCAGCTGCCAGCACATCCAGCTCCTGCATGTTGCGCTCAAGGTAGGAGAGAATCTCTGACATGCGGTCCCTGCAGAATAACACATGCACGGCCAATTTAGAAAACCAACTGCTCATTTATCAGCCCATGACAGATGTGATGCAACAGCACAGCTAGTGTCTTGCTCAAGACAGATAACTTGGCTTACAGCGCCAGTGGCAGGCTGCCCGATTCCAAGCCTCTGGGAGCAATGAGCTACTGGCATTGACAATGAACCTAGTCGCTAGAGACATCAAGATTTGTTGGCCGAAGAACCGTGAGACGTGACAGCTTAGCTGTGGTGCCAAGTTTGGTGTGCCAAGCCAGCGGCAGCCTGGTGATTGCTTGAGCTATATGCTACTAGCACCAAAAAGTGAAGCTAGCCACAAGAAGCACTGAGAGTTCAGCTCACAGGATGTGCCACAGTTTCAATGTATCATTGCTGGCAGCTTCCAAAGGTCCGAGGGAGCGGCCAGACAAGATATACACTAACTTGGTGTCAGTTCCGCACTGCTGCCATGATGGTGATGCAGCCTCTTTTGTGTTAGGGGCCCCTGACACAAAAGAGACTGCACAACCATCATGGCAGCAGTGCGGAACTGACTCAATGGCCACAGAGCATTGGTTTGGAGTCTCTAACATCCTTCATCCAAATGCCTATAGTACAATCCACTTGCACACATGTACCAATTATACACATATGCAAGAATGGACAGCATAAATTAGTCGAAAGTGCACCTGTGCCGCTGCTCTTGCCAGGAATTGTTCGAGTCTGCCAGGCTGTTGGCCTTGGAAATCTCCCGCCCTACCAGCCGATCTTCCAGTGCGTCCAGCCGACTGATGTGGGCCTCATGAGAAGACTGGGCAGGCAGAACAGCAGCAGCAGCAGCAGCAGCAGCGGCATGCTGGGTTGGTACACATCATGTTTGCATACATGCCACGGCACCAATCCTCATGTAGAGACGGAAGGAAGGAGCAGGCATGGATTTTGGTTGACATACACCATAGACGGGGCTGCGGATTGATGGCAGACCTGCTGTTGCCAAGGGGCATTTGATGCATCTACCTCACTGCACAATGATTGAATTGCATTTATGTGGCAGCATAACAAGCTCTCATAGATGGAAAGACGACAGGAAGCAGCAGGCATCATACAGCATGCATCGCAATGCTTGCAATCCTGCACACATCCAAGCAGACTCCCCTCCAAAGGGGAACAATCGGCATCTCACGCAGCGTACTCTAGCCACTCTGCTGAGTACAATTGACCGGCAGTTGTCTCGGTCAGCAACAACTTGTTGCAATGCAGCTGCTGTAACTTGTCCTGACACCAGCTGCCAGCAGCAGGTTTCTGCCAGATATTGCAGCTGCTGGCAGACAGTTTCTGACAGATATTGCAAAATTGTGGCTTCACACTTTGTGAACTTTGCAAGCGTGTCACAACAGGGTAGTGTTTGTAAGATCGATCCCAGACATGTTCGAAGGCATTCTTAACAAGCTTATGCCAGAAATACGCACACTATGCTTGACTGAAAGCATGTGATATACCTGCAGTACATTCAGCAGTGCGTCCTTGTCACCCAGCATCAGCTGCACCTCCTCAGGTAGGGCCTCCAGCTCCGGATTATCACTGCTGGCTCCGTAGCGCTCCAGGTATGAAGGCACCGCACCAGTCAGGTTCATAAAGAAGTTGTTCTCCAGATCACGAACCTGCAAGGTAAATAGTAATCAGATAATTGACATGCTATGTGTGTGTATGCCTCAGGTAACTCCATTGCATATGGTATTTTGAAGAAATAATCTTGATTGGATGCTGTGCCAAGGGACCTGAGGCAATCTGACATAGTTGGATCCGATACTTCTGACCTGGCAAGTCAGTACAGCACTCAATGAAGTTCCCTGCCACCAACATGTCCCTTGCAGCAGAGTGGTTGTGCCCTGTCTAAGGCCCACTGGACCCCGCTTGCCAAGGTGGGAAACTTTCCCACACTGGGCCCTGACAAGGTCCCACAGCAGCCTGAAGGATCCAGCAATTATCAAGCAATTTAACTTAGTGTTGAGCAAGCTGTCCTCAAAACCCACCTGAGTGAAGTAGGAGTTGTACTGCAGCTTGTTTGCCTCTGCCATTTCACTGTAGCTGCGGTCAAACTCCGTGACCAGCTCTGCCACGACCTCAACAGCATCCATTTCTAGATCCAGCAGGGACTCCTGCAGCGACATCAGCTTCACCTTGGCACCCAACACCTGGCAACACATAACAGCGGTTGACCCTCAGCAGTCATAGGAAGAGTGCTGAGGACAACAAGAGTCTGCTGATTGCCGTCACTGCGAATGAAGGTAACATTCTGTCATACTTTGAGGTCTAAGTTTGACCTCCAAGGTTACCACGGTGGTGCACTGGAAGTGCATAGGGGTCTAATTAGTGTAGCTATACGCGACTTGCCCATTGTGAACTGGCCCAGCTGTCAGGCTGCCGTGGCCTGATGATGGTCACTCCATTACATTGGATGCTCACAAGCATATGTACACAGATATGGGACAGCCTATCTGTGACTGCTGCTGTCGTATGCCGCAGCGGCTGAGAAATCATAGGCCTCAAAGCAAATAGGCGCACTCCGACTGATAACAGGCTTATATCCCCCTCCCCCACTCCAGATGGCACCCGCCCGAAAGCCGCTGCTGAGCCGCCAGGGCCCACCTGTTCCTCTGTTTCATCAGGTCTCTCCACCATCAGCCGGTGCATTCGCTTCTTGCTCTTCTCAAACTCCAGCAGGAGCCGCCGGGCCTCGTCATCCCTCTCAGACAGTGCTGCCTTCAAGGCGGCCGTGAACTGCAACTGTTCCGCCTTCTTGCGGCCATGAGCGTCTAGTATCACCAGCTTAAACTCGTCGGTTGCAACCTGCCACTTGTCTCGGACATCGTTCCAGGGCTCGAGGAGCCCCGGAATGGCTTGGAGCTTGGGCCACTCAGCATCAGCTGTTGCCATGTCATCCAGGAGAGTCTCGACACCTGGTGACAAAAGTTTGCCCTGAAGGATATGTGCCACATGGCAGGTCATATCAAAGAGTCTCAGCAAGACTTGCTTAATCCTCAGTGGTTTGCCCTGCATGCTGACTTGCCAAGTCCGAATATCTGTAGCACAGAGAACCTGTTCAGTCGCCAGCCACTCACCATCCATGTTTGCTTCTGCCATTGCAGCCGCATGTTCTGCTTTGTCAGCTGCTGATGCCCTTTCTGCTGCTGCTGCCTCCTCCCGCTCCCTCAGCTCCATGATCTCATCCTGGTGCTGCTCCATGGCTGATGCCCGCTCAGTCTGCTGGACAGCCCTGCAGAAAAAATGAGAGAAGGGCAGCGGTTGTCTTTTAGCAGTGGAACTAGACCGGCTGGCAAATATCTATATCTGTATCAATACGACTTGCATCGGATGCTCAGAGCGTCTTATGACATGGTGCTGGAATGGCATGCCTTGTGTCAAGCTCCTGAGAGTGACAGCTGCCGCAATCAGCCTCGATGCGTCCTGCCTGACCAGCTGCCAGCTCCTGCCTAAAATCAGTATGATTCAACGACCTGTTTGCTCTGGTAGGCGGCACCTAGCAGGGCTGGCTGCACTAATGAGTTATTCTGGCAGCATCTCATACACAAGTACGCCCTATCACAGGGCATACTGGCAAAGTCCTGGATGTAACTTCAGGTTTGCTGTTAGCAGGCATTCGCACAGTGGCACTGCTGCTATAAGCAAACATGAAGCTACACCCAGGGTTTTGTGGGTCACTTCTCTGCCCCAGTGAACCTCGCAACAGCTTGGCAAGCTGTTTCACTGCCAGTAAGTTCAATGCTCTGCTTCACTGCCAGTTTCACTGCTATGTTTCACTGCTCTGTTTCACTGCTATGTTACACTGTCAGTAAGTTCACTGCTCTGTTTCACAGCTGTGTTTCATTGTCAGTAAGTTCACTGCTCTGTTTCACAGCTGTGTTTCACTGCCGCTAGGAATTCCAGGTGGGTCCTCCCACCTGTAGTCCAGGTAGCTGAGGTTCTTCAGGTGGCTGATGACAAATGTTGTGTAGTCGGGCTCCTTGGACAGCGGCGTGTTGGCCAGGTTCAGCAGCTGCAGGCGACTGAAGTGGACCAGGTATGATACGGACTGCAGATGAGTGAGGGGGTTGGCACCTGCAGAAAAGAGAAACAGCAGGCAGCCCGCCGCCGCCGGCTGTGGGGACTGCTGATGGCTGCAGGATTCACACAAAGTGTATGGCATCCTGCTGGCGCATCTCTTGCAGCTGATGGCTTTGTTGTTCCACAAGTCAATGCTCTGTAAACAGTGTGGGCAGTGTAACTTGGGTTTGAAACAGCAACGCACATCTGTGTCATTGGCTAGGCACTGCAGATCTAGAGGAACTCTCACCCAGTGACAGCACGTTGAGGTCTGTGAGGTTGTCCAGGCCCTCTATTCTAGAAATGTTGTTGTTGAATAACGACAGGTCCTGCATCTTTGTCAGGTTGTCCAGACCTTCAATTACCGATATCTTGTTGAAAGAGAGGTCCAGCCATGTCAGATTTGTCTGTGCAGGGGGCATCAGAGCGCAAAGAGTAACACCGGTGGCACTGGACAGCATCGAGGCAGCTGCTTGGCAAAGCATCTTGTGACTTTCATCAAACTTTGGGTCCACTAACAATGACATCATGGAGCTGGAGTTAATGGCAAGCTGCCAACACTGTCATGCAGCCAAATTGGTGCTGGGTCGCTGTTGCTGCTGCGGTAGTAATGAGCCAGGGGTGCTTCTAGGTTGTTGACGAGCCATCGCTGCAGAAGTTACAGAAGCACAGCTGCAGGTTGCGTGGGCGTTGCTGTACTTACCAAATGGCTGAGGTTTTCTATCTTCTGTATTCGGTTGTTGTCCAGCTGCAGTTTGACAAGCTGTTGCAGGCCAGTCAGGTTGTGTATCCTAGCTAGGTTGCGGAAGCTGAAGCAGGCAGTGTCGACTTCGCTGAACGATATCGTTTGCTTCTTGTCCTCTGCAAGTTCAGGATCGCCAGAGACCTGCGCAGAAGCACGCATGCTGATGAGCTGGTTGCATGCTGAATAAGCCACTGCTGATGCTGCTTGTGTTGGTTTGATGCCATGCTGGGCAGCATAAGACATACTCTTCACATGATTTTTAAGCCAGCATTTGTATGTCTGAAACAAGCAGAGGTGCATGTAGCCTCGTCTGCCCACCACTATGCAGTCCCGTATCAGTTCATCTGTGACGACAGCAGGCTCCACCTCCGCTATCAGCCTTTCCAGACTAACCGGCATTGTTTTCGTTTCACAGCATAAGTCTATGATTCATCTTGATTGCGAACTTGCATGCACCTGTTGGGCCTTGGTCAAGTGCACCTTGACTGCAGAGGCTACGTATCAAAGTTACTGTTTCACACTCTGTCTCTTGTTTATGATGAGCTACAGGCGCATGAACGCTTTTCTTGCTGATGCTGACTGCATCAACCCACAAATATCACCTTGTCATCACTCATGGTCAGATGAAACTGCAGGCTGTTGTTTGCGTGTTTGTTGGCGCGACCCCATCATATGTTTGCGATGGACGCAATGGATGCTGTGCATCAATCGTAGCACATCGTCTGGACCATGCGCAGGATGCGCAGGCCCCAACTGATGAATCGGTGATCTTTACAACATGTTGAGTGTACACCCCTACCCAACAACCTGCAGTACCGACCGATAATATATTGAGTGCTGTTTTTGAGTTGCTGTCTCTATTCTCCAGCAAATCAATGCGGTGCCACGATCCTGGCAAAACCAACTACAGTACTGTGCTGGTGGTGATCTGTTCAGATCTGACTTCCGCAAGTTTGCACTGATAAAGATTCAATCAGCTATACAAAAAACAAACGACACATTTGCACGCAGTATGCTGATGGAAAAATACAGCTGTATGCAGGGTCCCCTATTGTTCCAAACAATCCGATTCACATCCGGGATGTGCAGCCGCTGCTAAATAGGCTATTTATGTCTGCAGGCCCCAAAGACACAAGAGAAAGAGAAACAGCAAGGCAAGCAGCAGCAGCAGCAGCAAAGCAGCTGTCATAATCAGGACATTGTGGATTCAACAACAGCACGGTTTCATCCCCAGGGGCCATCAATGGTCCTAGTGCCACCAAGCCAGTAGTGACGTGGCGCAGTGCAATCCAGCGCAGGAGCAAGTATTGGGAGACAGCAGGGCTGGCTGTTGGTACCAAGGAACTGTCATCTGAGCATGAGTATTGGCATGTCTGGTGGCCCGCAAGCTAATAATTAGCGGGCTGGGAGTTTTCACCTGCCAGGTAGTGTCCATGCAGTTGTGGTTCAAGCGCATTCTGGTTTGATGATGGCAAGCAACAGGGCAGCTGATGTCTTCAGCACAATGCTTCCATGCCAAGGCAGCACCAGCAGCGGAGGCTTTGCAGAAATAGTAGCAGGGCAACAGGCAATCAACTGTGTGCAGGAATGCATGCGCTGTTGGTTCGCCTTCATTCAGGCCGGCCTGCCGGCCTGATATTATCAGGTGGTCATGGGCTCCTGACTGGGTCAACTCTGGGATCGTAGCGGCCACTGGCCAGTGGTTTGGGCCCTGCATCCCCCTCTCAAGTGCATTGTCATCGCCATCTGCTCGGTGAGTTGCTGTTGCTGCAGGCATCTACTCATACCTTGATGAGGTATTCATAATTTGAATGCGTTTTGGTTGTTAATATGAGCCTTGATGCAGGTTGCTTCCGTTGTGTGCCTGCCTCAAACCTGCACAAGCCTTGTGCCCTCCCCTGGCAGTTAACCCAGGAGCACGAAGTAGTTGCTACATTTTTCCTATTGGTAGATTTGATCAGCTGTTGACCATGGAAGGCATTATGGTTGATTCTAATCTCGTGCGCATGCGCAGCACATGTTGTCAGGTGAAATGGGCTGTTCAATTGACGGTGCTAACATGTGTAAGCGCATGTGGGCCAATGAGGCCATGCTAGTTGACTTCAAGTGCGGCAGATGCAGGTGTTGTCATATGTTCAGTCATGTGTGTGTTCCACATGTCCATCTCTCCACTGAGGGAGACTGAACCTATGTGTGGCAGTTGGCTGAGCCACCATGCGTAAAACTCCCCAAAGGTCTTGTGGCCGGAAAGGGTAAGTACTCTCCTTTCATCATCGCCATCCAATTCCAGGTTACAGCTGCAGCCAGCTTTGATGACTAAATATCATGCCATGTAGTAGTTTTGTTTGTGTCTATAAGAATGATATCGATATCAATCGGTTCTTTGTCATGTAGTAGCTCAGCCTGGCAGCCTTTGTTGACAATGGTACTACCATTGTGATAGTATCACAGTGATGCGGCACTTGGGGTTTTAGTACTTATAATCCGGCTATTTGGCAGGCCCTGTAGCGTGCTTGGCATGCATGTCGCATATGTGTGGGGATTGCAAAATTGTCTGGGACTGTGTTTGCCTCGGCGCCATATACGTGGGATTGCCGGCAGTGCTTGAATAGCGTGTCATGATGCAATGTCCTGTGAATGAGCATGGTCACCATACGGTATGTAAGGTATTTTTAGCCAGCAGTAGAAATATGTGCTGTGAGTGAGCATGGTATGTCAGCCTGACCAATGGCCCTGCTGTGTAGCATAGTCCGACGACGGTCATCATGACGGCTATCACAATTCAGACTCGAGACAAAACCCTCGGATATACGTTAACCAAGTGTTTGATGTTGAAGTTGTTGGTTAAGTGCTAGTGAACGGTTGATGGTAAAGGCCGCAGCTGCTACTGGCCAGCGTTGCCTGACACTTTCCGCTGCGAGCTGTCCACGATAAACCGAGTCCAACATCTTGAAGGCAGTCACAACGTGTTCAGGAGAGCTTCTGGTGAGAATTCATAAAAAGAAACTGGCCGTGTGGCATCAAATGTGATTAGCGGCAACCCACCTAAGGCTCAGGCCGTCGCACGACACAGCAACGTTGGCGTGTGTCAGAATATTTATACAGTTCGCCTAGACTAGTGCAATACGCAGGCATGGCAACAGTTGTTGCCTCACCCCTCTGAGCCAATTCTCGTTAAAGAGGCGGTCGGGGGCCGGGCAACGTACGCTAGTTACAGACACCTTTCAGCTGTGAACGCTGGCTAACTGCGGCATTACCCAAGTTCAGCCCGAAGCAATGAGTCAGTGCCACCGAGTACAACACCCCACAATGCTGAAACAGCACAAGACAGTACACAACTGCTGCTGCTTGCTTGCTGCCCATGCAGTCAAAATGTCAGAAGCTGCAGACCCTGCAATAGACCCGGAGACAGCCTGCATCGCTTGTGGCTTCAAGCAAGTTGCAGTCCAGCCGCTGATCTGTGACAGCTGCCAGCAGGGGTTCCACCTTGCGTGCTTTGGGCTCCCAAGCATCCCAGAGGATGATGAATGGATCTGCCAGGGCTGTGAGCAGCTTGGTCTTCTCTCAGTGGGGCAGCCGCTGGTGCTGGAGATGGCACACTGATGTACACTGATAGCCAGGACCCACACCTGACACAGGGCCTCTTCAAGGGCAACATCACGGCGTTGGGTGCAATTGACAGGGCCATGCTGCCACCCCGGCGGGAGGTGCAAGTATTAGTTGAAGATGCCCCAGTAACTGGCAGCCTAGTGTTCTACTCACATGCCAGCTTCAACCGCTTAAAAAGGGTCCCCAAGGAATCGCTGCAGCTTGCAGAGCAGCTCTACCAGCGCACCACATCCCAGCTGACAACTGTTGTCCTGTACAGCAGCCGCTGGGACATGTTTGGGCTCCCAGCAGCTGCTGCAGGGAGGGCCTCTGAGGCCTGGGCGTCTGGGCAGGATGCTGTGCAGCGGGCCCTGCAGGGGCTTCAGCAGCCCCCTAAGCAGCTCTGCCTGCTCAACAGCAGCAGCTCAGCAGCAGGCAGAAAAAGGAGCAGCATAGTCAATGCGGGCCAGCAGCAAGAGCAGGCACAAGCGGGCTGTGTGCAGGATCTGGCACAGGAACCAGCGGCATCCCCACAGCAAAGCCAGCAGCAGCAACAGATCACAGGGCCATGGCCCAGGGGGTCTTTGCAGCAGCATTACCAACTTGCACAAGCCTCCAGTCTGGCGCCTAGTGCCCAGCAGCAGCCCCCCTGCAACCTGCCAGCGGTGCACAATGGGACCCAGCCTGCAACCATATCGCCTGCAGAACAACCAGCAACGCATAACCAGACACCATACGCAACAACACCCAGTGCATACCAGCCCTGGATGCATACAGGGATACCCACGGGTCAATACCACCCAGCTTACCCACCCTGGCCCTACTATGGCTATCATCAGTCCCTGCAGGGCCTCCGGGCTGGCCACCAATGCCACCAGGCTGGGGTCCGCAGGGACCAGCCGGGGCTGCTACAGGGCCTTGGGGCCGTCCACCAGCCATGCAGGCATTTCAACAAGCACCAGCAACAGAGGTGCCAGCCTGGCTTCAGCCCCTCACAACAGCAGCGGCGACTGCAGCAGCAGCAGCAGCCGTGGCTGCAGTGTCTGGCAACAAGGATGCAGCTTGCAGCTTGAGGGTGCAGCAACAGCATACAAAGGGTGTCAAACCACCTCACCGGCAGCAGCTTGTGACTGAGGCAGCTGGTCGGTCATCACCAGGACCTGATGAGTACTCAAGTGATGACGACTGGGTGCCAGAGCCAGCAGCTGAGACGCCTGCAAGACAGCAAGTGCAAGTACAGAAGATCACTTACAAGGTGGGTCAAGTGACCAAGTAGTGCAGCAGACCAACTGCTATAACCAACACCGGTGTTAGGTACCTGAGCTGTTTTGGTGGTCAAAGCGGATTTGCTTCAGTCCAGTTTGCCCCTTTTACAGGTGCATGGGTAAACCTAAAGGGGGAAAGTGGACCGCACCTGCCACCCAGCAGCTGCTATAACCAACACCTTTCAGCTTTCAGGCAAAGCCCAAATTGTGGCAGAGGGCTGCTACTGCTCTAGCCAAGTGAGTGCTCAACACTGATAGAATATGATGGTCTAGTACTTACCTGTCAGGGGGAGAAGCCCCACACAAGGACAGCGACAAGCGTGGCTGTGATGGCCGCCAAGTACAGGAGTTCAACACTGAAGACTGTCGCAAGCTGCAAAGTGCACAAACAACACAGTCAGCCAACAGGAGAGCAAACCATAAGGAGAGGGAGACATACACAAGGCTGCCTGGATGCTGTGTGCATGTTGATGGAAGCTCACTCTGCTAGATTCTGACCCCTTGTTAACAGCAGCTGCCAGTCTGGCAATAGCATACTCATGGAGGAGCACGGCAACAGGAAACAGAAGGGGACTTGTAGGGTTGCTATAAGCAACATGATCGTGCCGGTGGCATTGGGCATAGGAAATGTCCTCTACTTACGATAACATCGATGTTATCATTGATGGCCTGGGCCTGCTTCTCACGCGTTCCGCGCTGCTGCTGTAGATTAAACTCCTCCGTGCTACTTTTCACAAAACCAGCCCTGCACACGGAGACGCAGGTTTCATGCAAGAGCGATGCAATCAGGCGCATAGAAGCATACATAGGTGAATAGACCGATTGACGTGGAACTGCTCCGGCCAAACAGCCTTTGGGCCTTTGGCTGCGTCCCCTTTGCCACACTTGCCTTGCTCGCGTACCCCTGCCAGCATTGTGTTCAAACTTCGGGCTAGCTCGCAGAGGCGGCAGCCTGTGCTTGGTGACTGCTTTGGGCACAGGTGCAAAGGCTGGCGAGGCAGATTGAGAACGCAAAGCGGTGAGGCGCTGCATGGTGCAATAGTAAGGTAACGTAATAAAAAGCACCTTCAGAATATGATATACCGGCAGGGAGCTTCCACGCAAACACTCTGACGTAGCAGGGTTGTGGCTGAGATATTGGGGGTGATGGCAAGCCTCGAAAGGTCTTCTTAACCCATAAGTTTAGTACTGACTGCCAAGACGACAGCGGGGGAACAAGCCGTTGACGTGAACTGGTTTGACGTTGTCACGCGCACTGTCACACGCACTGTCACACGCACTGTTACAAGCACTGCAGCATGACATCGCATACTATCGCCGTCTTCTAGCTCGTTCGAATTTGATAACATAGTAGTACTATGTTATCAAATTCGAACGAGCTAGAAGACGGCGTGGGATCGTTGGGTTTGGGATGCTAGGGGCTAGGCGGAAAGCCTCGCCACATTGAATCATCGCCACAAAGGCTGGAAAGGCTGGCAAATGAACGCTTATGAGCTTGTAGATGTTGTACACAAAGGCTTGTTTTTCAACATACCTATCATGTACACATGCCTGGCATGATTTGAACTCTAGCATCTTACTACTGCCTGTTTGGTACACACATAATGAGCAACACAATGTGCATTGCCGCCATGTCTGCAGACATGTCTGCAGGCATGGTGTGTATGTGTGGGGTATATGAAGATTGACATGCAATGTTTTGCTGCAATGATTTGCACAGTATTTCACCAGCAACATGGATATAAATTCAAAGTTGCTGCATGTCAGATTCCATGTCAGACATGCCATTTCAAATGGCAATCAATAAGTTATTGATTGGCTGATTGGCAATCAGTTGCAGCATAAATGGTACTTTGATAAGCAGGAACTTATAGGCAATAATACCTATTATTGCAGCGGCCAATGCCATGGCAGTAGAGCGCTTTTCACCACTATGTAACTTTGGGAGTGTTCTTGCCACTTTCTCAAATTATCTCAAATTGATCTCAAACAGGTCTCAAACTGATCCCAAACGGTCCCAACCATGTTCCCAAGAGTGCTGGGAAGAGTGACTACAATCTTGAGAATGTTCTCAAACTTGTCCCATCTGCTTCACATACAGCTCTTAAAGTAGTCCCATTTTGATCCCATTATGTTCCCATTGGGAGTCATTTGGGACCAGTTTGGTAAAAGTGGGAAGGATGACAGTGATACTAACAGGCATTGGTATATGGGACTCAGAGTGCTTAGCGCTGCCTTTCTGGGCCTGTTTTGGCCACAAGGCTGGATAAGAAATATCTTCTATAAGAAACGCATATGCTTGCCAAAAGACCGTTTCTTATATCGTGAGTTACCTGTGATGTTGCGCAGGACATATGTGCATCCTCCGTGTGAGCGTCCAATTTCGCGGTGCCACATTGTGAACAAACGTACATGCACGCTCAGCTACATCTCCAAGCCACATGTGAACGCTCGTGACCAGGTTGCGGTCCGTAGCACCGCTGCAGACAAGGGACCTGAAACAGTCTCACGGGTATGCCAAGGGATTTGTGGACACTACAAGCGCGCCTGGCAGTTCTACTGATTCCATTGCACTGCAGGGAGCAGAAGAAGTCACACGGCTCGTTATCCCTAGCTCACCAGCCGACCTGACAAGCACGGTGGGTAATTGGGGAACCTCCATTAACCTGTACTTCACATGGTGCCATCTCCACATGCCAAACGCAATGCTTTTTGCTTTGCACTTTGCAGGCGCCAGCGGAGCAGATTCAACTGGTCAAGCCCACCCAAGCAGCTGACACACCTTCCAAGGTGGGGTTGTAAGCATTGCACAGGTGATGCTTAGCGCTCTATGTATGCTATGTCGGTCAGTTGGTTAACCTTCAACTCAGCCGTGTAGCATCGTACTTCAACATCTTGTTGGCTTGTTTGCAGGTCAAGGAGCGCTGGTCAGAGACCGCATTACTGCTGACACTCGTCACATTAGCGGCTACCATCTGGCATGCATTTCTGTACGTGTGGCACAAGACTCGACACATAAGAGCTTACAATGCTATCTTCAGAGGCACTAGGCCTGCTAGCCACGTTGCCAGAACAGCCTCCTATGTAGAGCACCCTGACGCAGTTGCCCAGCTCAGCGGTCTGCTGGAGGACTCCATCAAGGAGAAGTACCAGATGGTTTCAGGCCCTCATGGTGTTGGCAAGACCACAGCTATCAAGGAAGCTTGTGCACAGTTAGGCCAAGGGGTCATCTATGTGCACTTGACGCTGGAGGACACACCAGGGGATGCATATCAGGATGTTGCCACAGCGCTGGCAACAATGCTGGGCATTCCAGGTATCTAGGCTCCAACACGCGACCGGCATAGTTACTTGCTGCATCTGCCACTGCGTGCTGGGTTTGCCAGCTTATGCACTGACTGTGTCTGCTAGCTGATGATGAAGCAAACAATAATGCAAGTTGACCAGGAATAATGTGCCATGCAACTGTGATTAGGGCATTGACAGTACAGAATGTTGCATTCAAAAAATGCACACAATATAGTCTACGTGCTGTATTGAATATGGCTTCTGCTGAGGCTGCTGCTACTCCTGAGCTGCCAGAAAGATTGAGCAATACCTTGGAATGTTGCGGCAATGTTTTTTGCTCCCATGCAGGGGTTGCCAAAGAAAAAGATGGCAAGCAGGCGTTCCGGCAGGTCCTTTGTGTGCTACAACAAGCCGCCCACATGTATAGGGCTCGCCACAAAGCACCAATGAGACTGGTGTTGGACAATATCAATGCCTTGGCATCAGCCCCTTCTGTAGTCACGAAGCTGCTGCATTTTGCCAGGGACTGTGCGAATGACGACCTGATCAACGTCATCTTTGTTTCCAGCCCCGGCAAAGTCCCTGAGATTATGCAAAGTGAGTCTTCGCTTGGACAAGTTCTGCTCAATTCAAAGTGGGGCCAATACATTCACCTATGCTAGATGCGGATGTTGAGCTGTCGCCAGTCCGGTGGCTGTGTACTGGAAGTCCACAGCAGTTGTGATGTTGAAGGTGGTGGCTGATTTGGCGGGTGCCAGAGACTTGTCTGGCGCTGGGTTCAAAGGTTTTAGGTTTGAGCACAGGCTCAGCATCAGCTGTTTCGATTCTGCTAATTGCTAACATCTTGGCATAGCATACATGCTACGAAACTCTGCTTATGCAGGCAATTGTGCTGTCGCCCTTGCGCTCAACAGTTGTCAATATGTGTCTTGACGTGGAAGTGTAAGCGCTGCCAAGCCCCTTCGACCCTGCATAGTTGACTATCCAGGGTTACAACATGGTACCTCTTGCACTGCTTGCGGCGATTTCGTGTTTGCAGGCAGTTCAGCAAGGTCCAGGCTTGGTTCCATAATCATCCTTCCAGAGCTGTCTGACAAGCAAGCGCAGGAATATGCCAACAAGCTTGGGGTGCCACAGCAGCATGTTGAGCAGCTGGTTACCCTTGTGGGAGGCAACTTTGCACAACTGAGCACATATGGGGGCAGGCTCCGCCGTGGTGATTCTTGGAAACATGGGTAGTCACTGCTTTTACAGAGATGTAACAACACTGCTGCAATTGATAAGCCTCACTATGCCAAGCATAACATTCGTGGGCATCTGGGTTGTTGACAGCCTGCTGGTGATGTTCCATAGTGGTGTTGCAGATATGTGCGGCTGCAGATCAATATGTCAGCATGTGAAGCTGCTTATGCAATCTGCACACTTGAGATGTGGTACTGCTTTGCACATCCACCTGCTAGTCAGCCTGGCTGCCCACTGCTGCCAGCCATGCTGCCTACTGCTTGATTGTTGCCCCAGTTGCCAAGTCAAGCTCTTGTGGCATGTAGGTGTCAAGCACTCTCTGTGTAGTGCAGCTAAGCTGAATTATGGGAAAGCAGGGCTGCTGCCTGATGGCGGTGGCTCATTTTCTGCAGACGAGCAGCGCACCATATTGTTGGCTCTGCAGCAGCTCTACAAAGCACCCGGCAGCTCCATGAGCTTTGATCTTTTCACAGATATGCTGCCAAAGCCACAAATGCCCACGTACAGCTTGCTACAGAGGATGAACGTCGTGGAGAGCTACGATGGGTATACTGTTGTGTTTTCTTCAAAGCCCATAGCAGCATACTTGAATAATGTTCTGCTAGCAGCACATGCCATCAGCAGTGATGCCTCTGCTGCGTGTTTGCTGCAGCATTGTTGTGACTGATATGACACAGTGTTTTTGGGTCTTGTTGCTTTTGATGTATTTGCCAGCAGGCCTCAGCTCCTTGGTTATGTTGTGGCAGTGTCGGGTCAAGGCCTTGACCTAGGTGTGCCAGCTGCTGACTGGTCTGGTGTATCAGTGCAGTACTGATGTACACCCACTCTGTTGATGACTGACAAGTCTGACTGACCCAAGCAAGTGCGGTGTGCATGCATCTACTGCTGTACTATATTGCCTGGGTTCTTGCCTCCGGCAGTGCTTTTAACTCTGCAGCCTTATCCAACCGCACTCATCCAGCAACTGTCATATACATGGGCATCTTATAGTCATGCAGGCAATAGAACGAGTCCCGACGAGGGGCAGCAGGCAGGTTTGTTAGTACCATGACTACTCCTTTGCCGAGGGTGAACTGCTTGGTTGTGTATGCACCATGCATGGAGTCAGCGCAAGGGGGGAGGGTCTGAAAGATGTGGGCCACTGGCACAAAATAAAATTATTGCTACTGCAAAATTATTCCTTCCTTCAAGGCCTTGGCCTCAACCCTTGCCCAACTGATTGTCACCCACCACCTGCTGCCCTTACCCAACTGATACCCACCACCTGCTGGGTACTTTTTGTTCTCAACGGTTGGTAGCTCAGTTTTACTGTGCGTGTGCTCGGTTTGCGGCTGGTCACCATTCTATGTAAAAAAGAACTGAGCCATGCAGCAAGTTGAAATGCCATGTTACAAGTCAAATATTGTGTCAGGAAATGTCATATATAAGTGATGCGGATGTTGTGGGCCATGAACAACATCTAGAGTGCTGGTGTGCAGCATCTGCAAGATATATACCCACAGTTGGACTTCTAACAGCCCACATTGCTTGTGTTCCTGACAGCACATGCTCATCATATGTCATTGTATTACTTCCTGGCTGCAGTGGTTCGTTTTGCCCACTTTGTGGTGCAGCATCCACCGTGAAGTTGTAACAATAATAATCAGTACTTTGCAGCCATAGCATTACTGCCATCGGCCCCGCGCCTCAAATCTACCCAGTGAATTCAATCCACTTTCGGACAAGGCAAAGTGCATGATTATCCGATCTCAATTGTGAAGGGGGAAACCACCCGAGAACCCCTCCCATACAATGCCGAGAGCCACCGTGAAGTTGTGTGATCAACGTTTTTTTTGGCCATTTCTATGAATTGTACACAGTTTGTTTGTGTCCATCAAACTGAGTATTTATCAGTTCTTTTGCCACATGGACACTTGCAATCCATAGGGCCAGTCAGTGCCGCTGCCGGTCAACACTTCAACTTGTCCAGAACGAAAGAACCCAATAAACCACACATTAGTACATCACCTGCCAGTGTGTCTTCTTGGAAACATTCGGCATTATGGAAAATGAACGACACCTATCCTAACCTAAAAAGAGAGGCCGTATCAGCCTCTCTTTCACATCATGATGATATGATCATATGCATGCTGACTTCAAACCATCCAACCCAATTGCGTTGCAACATACTACACCATACATACCATACAACCTGGCCCCAGAGGAGCCAACATAGTCGCTCATGGGGGGGGGGGGGGGGTACGACCAAACATACAGTGCGGTTGATTCCTGAACGTCTGTACTCTGGAGTGCCGCTCACACACACCCAGCATCCATATTGCGTCGTTGCTGCCGGGGGCGAGGTGCAGGCCGGGACCTTCGGGCGTTATGAGGGTGGAAACAAAGTAGCCTGAGTGGGCGCATTCAAACTTCAGCTAGCTGGCTGCTCCAAGCCAACAATCACTGCCAGTCAGTGCCGTTGTCCAGCAACACTTCAGCTAGTTCAGAATGGAAGCACCCACCAAACCACGCAGCAGTACATCACCTGCCAGTATGTCTTTACCGTTCATGTTGATCCCTGCAGAGATCCCTACACTCTATAGTACTGCTTACTTGTGAGGCCGTTTATTGTATTCTTTATACTGTCTGAAAGCCCCTTACACCTACTAAATATACGAAACAAATGGCAATATGGAAAAAGACGCCGATACATCATAACCGACTAGATTAGACTTTAGTAAGGCCTGATACAGGGTGTTAGGCTTTAGTAAAGCCTGATATCAGCCCTCCCTCAGATCATCATATCATATCAGCATGGCATGCCGACTTCCAATCAACCAACCTACCAACCAATGAACTCAGCTGAGCCAGCTGCTCCAAACCAACAACTGGTGTCCTACAGTCACTGCTTGGTAAGTTTCACCTGGACAACACTTGCTATGGCTGCAAAGTACAAAGTATTATTATTCAAGTAACAGAATTAACGTTATTTAGTGTAGCATCATCTGGTCAATAACTTCTCCCTCCAACCACTAACCAGGTTGTTCACCCTGCCCTTCTCCTCCACTAAAGAACCCAACCGCTGAAACAACCTGTCCTCCGGCGGCAGCAGCGCAGACTCATCGCACTTCACAACATCCAGCAGCAATGGAGCAGATTCACACTCCACATCGCCATTCAGGTACCCGTTGCAGGACAGCTGCTTGCCATACGCCCGTCGGCCTGGACTGCTGCTGATGCTGCTGCCGCCACCAATGCTTGCGCTGGATCCCAGGCTACGGAGACCTGAGAACAGCCTGCTGCTGCCACCGCCGGCTGTGGGAGTCCTGTACATGGAAACTGTTCCACTGCTGCTGTTGCTGCTGCTGCTGCTGCTGCCCGGCAGGTATGCATCGCTGCTGCTGTTACTGCTGCTGCTGTTTGCGGCTGGCAAACCGTTATATGACAAACCATAAGCAGCAGGCGGAGCTGGTTCCAATAACCTTGCACGCATGTTGCTGGTTGAGCTGGGCTCGCCAGCAGGAGCAGCAGCAGCACTGCTGCCACCGTTGCTGCTGCTGCTGCCGCCACCACTGATACCTGCGAATGCTACGCCATATGCTGCTGCTGGCGCCGGCTGGAAGACCTTGAAATTTCGGGGTTTTGGGACATCACCTTGATTCAGTCGCTCACCAGGGTTTAGAGGGTTGATATCTCCATTAATACCGCTGTAACTAACACCATAAGCAGCCGGCGGCGGCGGCGGCAGTGGACGCAATTTATATTTGGCTGTGGTGGTGACTTGAGACCTTGCTGCTGCTGCTGCTGCTGTGGGTGCCGAGCCAGGATCTGAGGCTGCTGCTGCTGCTGCTGATCGTGGCACGAGTCCTTGAAGTCCTGCAAAGGTTACACCATATGTTGCCTTCAGAGGTGGTGGCATTGCTCCTTGTTGGGCGGGCCAAGCCGCTCTAGGTGATACAGTAGCGCTGTCAGAATCACTTGTTGAACCCCGATTGCTGCTGCTCCTGCTGAGGGCCTGCTGCTGCTGGTGCTGCTGCAACGCTGCTGCCATCTGCTGCTCAAACATCATCCGCTGCGCTTCGAAGCGTGCTCGCCGCTGCTGGTGTTGCAGCTTCTGCAGCTGCTTGAGCGCCTGCTGATATCTCCAAGCATTTTGAACCAACTGTACTGCCTGATGGAGAGCAGTGTACTGCCTGACTGTCTGCTGCAGCCGCCGTACTTTGCTGTTGTGCTGGTCTCTTTCTCTCCATATTTGCTGTATCACTGTTGCTGCTGCTGCTGCTGCCGCATCGCAGCGGAATCGGCCACCCTGCTGCTTCCGTTGCTGATACACCCGCCAGCTGCGCTGAATGCATGCTGCTGCATTGTGCTGCTGCATCTGCAGCCTGTACTGCTGCAGCAGCTGCTTGTACTGCTGCCGGGCTGCTGCTGCTCTCCATGCAGACTGTATCCGCACGACAGCGCTCACAGACCGCTGGTATTCCAGCCGAGCAGCCAGTCCTCGCCATGCGGCTTGCAGCACCATCGCCGCGGCCGACCGGTGCTGGAACAGAGTCTGCTGGTACGCTGTGTGCGCTGCCAAGCGGCGAATGAAGCTCTGCATCACGATCGCTGCCTCCTGCTGCTGCTGGTACTCGTGGCGAGCTGCAACGCCGCGCCAGAGGGTTTGAATGATCGTCGCTGCACGTTCCCGCCGGGCTTCGGCCGCTTTGCGTCGTCCCATCATGCCACGGACGCCGGCCTGGATGGAAATGATCGCCGCGCGCTGTCGAGCGTAGCGCGTTTGTGCTGCGAAGCACCGCCAGGCTGCTTGAATGCGGGTTGCTGCTGCTGCTAGGGCTTGTGTGTGAAGTTTGTTGAGGTAGGCTGACTGGTGTGACTTGAGGAACACCTTGGTGTGACCAACCTGCAAAAGAGCAGCAGCAGCAGCAGCAGCAGCAGCAGCAGCAGCAGCAGCAGCAGCAGACGACGACCCACAGTTACTGAGGCAGCAGCGATACAGACAGACACACACAAGTGCATGTACCTGGCCAGTCACTGCCATCATACTACTAGTGGTTTAGCTCAATGAGATTATTATAAGAGAAAGGTGTAGCTTGAATGAGTGTAAACCTCTAACGAGAAGGAGTGATGTCCTCCTACGTTGTTTTGGTCTATGGATTAGAACAATAAATATGTTTCTTGTGTTTTTTTACAAACACACCTGGTAATCTGCACCCTCAGACATGCCAGTGTTTGCCAGCAGCTGTCTACATGCTGCTGCTGCTGCTGCTGCTGCCTGATCAGGACGACCGGCAGCAGCAGCCGCAGCCGCAGCAGCACGGCCAGGCGGGTACAGCTGCCAGAACTGCTCCAGGAACTCGGCGAACGTTCGCCGGAAGGGATACCCTGCAGATCAGAAGCATACAACAAGAGCAGAAAGGAATCAGCAGCAGGGACGTCAAACATATGTTGTGGAGAAAGCAGATTGAAGACAGCTTAGTAAAAACTCTAAAGTGAAAACAAATCAGCAGCAGGTGCTTGTGTGGGGTCAAAATAAGAAGCAAGAAATGATGTGCCTCAATAAACGTAAATGTTTCAAGGAAAAAAAAACAATAAAAACAAACACTGTGTTTGTGATGGTGCAAAGTTGCAGGATGTCTAACAGACTACTTGGGGGTTGCAGATGCGAATGTGTGTGTTGTGTATAGTGCAGATATTCAAAATGACTGTGAAAAGTTACAGTCTACACAGGTGACAGCTGAAAGCAAGGCATATTGTCCCTGAGATGTCCCGGACATGTTGTCCCTAAGATTTGAATGTACATTTCCAAAATAATTATAGATAAAATAACTCTGTGATAGCGCTTGGACAAGTAGGCTTGGTACAATCATGATATGTTTGATACTCCTCACACTGAGGCCGTTTGTTTTCTGCAATATGCTGTTGTTTTATTGTTGGCCTGTAGATATACTATAAATATACTATATATATGTTTTCATACAATCCCTTGAGAAGTGAGAAAAAGAAAGCAATAAAGAAGAACGATTGAAACTATATTTGAAAGATTCTTTATAAAATTGAAACCAGGTACTCAGGCCGCACCTGCGCAGCTGATCCTGACCGCCTCCATGACACCCCCACATTTCAGCTGATGCAGCGCATACCCATCATCCAGCAGCAGCGGTTTATTTGCGGCATTGGGTTTAATGCACCTTACATAATGCGGCTCAAGCTGGTTTAGTAAGGCCATCAGCTCTGACAACTGGCGCTTGAAGTGGCTGCAGACTGAGACAAACTGGAAAGCCTTCAGGGACTTACCGGACAGAGCAGCAGCCTGATAGGCAGCAGCAGCAGCAGCAGCAGCAGCAGCAACAGCGTGCTGTTAGTAAATGCACACTAAAGAAGGACTAGCAAGAATTAACAGCAAGGATAGAGGTTGCTGCTCCAGCAGGCATGAAGGTTTGCGACCAGAAAAAGTATTCCAAGACAACGAAACAGATAATAACATATAGATAATGATGTTTTTCCATATCATAGCATTGAAAATCAATGGTATGATTGTTAATGTGCTTACTGTTCTGCCATTCTGTGCCGGGGCATCTGACCCTCCGCCACTGCTGCCGCCACTGCTGCTGCTGCTGCTGCTGCTAAACAGTTCACTGGACAGCAGCTCCATCTGGGCGCCCCCCATCAAGCTCTGGTGCTCTGCGACGACAAAATCTCGATTTTTATCCAGAAAATTGTCACAGCTGTAGCTGACAGGCCCGGCGTAGTGATTGAGGGTGAAAGCTGTGGTGCTGCGCTTGGTGCGGGTGAAGCGGGCTGAGCCGGTCACTTGGGGCGCTGCAAACAGCTTATCAGCCAGATCCTACAAAAAAAGGGAAAATCAAACAAAATTAAAGCAAGGGGACGGTAAATGATATACTTAATTAGTAGGTCTTTCATTGATAAATATTTAAAAGTTAGAATGATAATTACTAGTGACGGTATAACACTGAATGATTCATTCAATGACGGAGTGTTGAACATGCTTGTGAGAGATGGAATGGTGGTTAATGCTATAGTATATATCATACTTTTCTAGATAGTTTTCTGATGATACATCATTACAATATTCTATTAGACCTCCACATGTGTGCTCCACTGAGGATACATGCAATTATCACAAATAGATATTGTTATTTTGCGTACAAGACAGAGAACAACAAAAAACAAACACAATTTACCGCCATTTTGGAATATCCAGGTAAAAAGAATAGTCAATAGGTATACTTAGTATGTATATTTCTACCTTGTATGTTGCTGTTGGGAACCTGCACTGCTCATCCAGCAGGTCCACCAGCCCCAACCTGCCCTCAATCAGTTCCAGCACGTCCTGGTTGTCAACAAACTCAATGTAACTCCAGTCAATACCCTCAGACTCGTACTCAGCCTGGCAGCAGCAACAGCAGCAGCAGCAGCAGCCGCAGCAGCAGCAGCAGCAGCAGCCGCAGCAAGTGATGATGATGTTGCATGTCCCATTCTTGTGTGTATTTCTGATCAAGACTCAAGGTACATAAGAATAATAACATAATTATATATTACTACATATGATATATATGCTTGTATCTCGAACTACAGCTTACCTGCTCCCACTTGAAGGCATGCTGCTGCTGCTGCTGCCACTACAGTTGCCACTGCTGCTTTTGCACCACTAAGACCTACCAGGTGATAAGACTAGTAAATATCATGATATATAGACTAATAGACTAGTATATAATGGTATAATAGTATAGTAATAAGAATTATGTGTCAACAGCAGCTCACCTACTCCCACTTGATACATAGACTAGTAATATAATAACATAATAATATGATAATAAGAATTTTGTGTCAACATCAGCTCACTGCTCCCACTTGAACATGTGCCAATTGAAGTTCTGCTTCTGCAACTGCTAAGACCGACACCAATCATTCCTATTTGTTCTCCTACCATAAATCCTAGATGGTGAATTTCAACATCAGCTCACCTGCTCTGATTGACACGTGCTGCCACTGCTGCTTTTGTAACTTATTCACTGCTGCAGCCCAGTGTAAGTGGATATATATAATCAATTTGAAATGCATAATTCTGTGTCAACATCAGCTCACCTGTTCCCACTTGAACACGTGCTGGTTGAAGTGCTGCTGGAGTTTCTCATTGGCCAGGTTGATGCAGAACTGCTCAAGGTCATTGCTGTAGTAGGCAGCAGCAGCAGCAGCAGCAGTGGCAGCAGCAGCAGCAGTGGCAGCAGCAGCAGCACAGGTGTGAGGTGAGTCAGGTGAATCTTAGAATGCACCCATGACAGGTCGCTTCATAGATAAAAAAACAAGTGGAATATATTATCAACATTATGTGTGTGACATTATCAATGAACAAACATACATGCTACTGGAATACAATTACATAGATATACAAGATATACAAGTATATTTGGTACTTATTTATCGTTCTGAAGTAAAATATCACTGATGAACCTAAAAACCCCAATATTACCAAGACTATGAAGATAATTCACATCGTTACAATCATTGCTGATAAAGAGTTGTACTCTGCTGCAAAAGAGTTTTTATAATTGGAGAGGCACTCACAACTGGAAGCTTTCAAATCCATAGATATCCAGCAGCCCAATGCTTGCCAGCGGCTCCTGGTCCTGCCCAATGCTGCTGTTGATCTTAGCCACAAGCCAGTCAAACAGACGAGCATAAATAACTTTCACAAGCGCATCTCTGTTGCTTGCCGCAGCAGCAGGATCAAGCGGACTTGTGATCGGACCGTCCGGCGTCATTCGAGTCCGAGTGCTCAAAGCTCGAGCTAAACCTTGAACCTCAACCCCTAGCAACCCAGCAGCAGCAGCAAGAGCAGCAGGCGCTGCCGATCCTGGTGTCAAGGGGCAGCCACCGCTGCTGGCTGCTGCTGCTGCTGCTTCTGCGGTGCCGTTACATAGTCCTTCTGTAGACTGACGGATCATTCCCCCACCACCACCACTGCTGCGGCTGCTACTGCTGCTACTGCTGCTGGAGGAGGAGAAATCTGCCCAGGTAACGTTCCCGAGGTGCAGTAGGGCTGATAAAACCCTAAAAACTGCCTCTTGCTGTTGTGCTGTGATGCCGATCGCTGACATGGCATGACGAGTGTGTGAAAACTCTGATTTGTTACAGACGCCGGGCAGGTCATACACATCAGACTGGTTCAAGTAGGTGTAGCTGCTGCGGTCGTTCAGCAGCCATCGGGCCTTTTCATCAGGTGTTGCACCATCACACAGCTGCAGCAGCAGCAGCAGCAGCAGCAGCAGCAGCAAGCAGCAGCAAGCAGCGGCAGCAGGAGTTAGTGCATTTCCTTGCAGCAGTGTATCTTGATGAATTCAAGGCTTATAATGTGATGCGATGTGTTGCAGCAGCATCAGCACGTGGCAGCATGGCAGCAGCGACAGCTTTTTCCACATGCCAGCATGTCCGGACTTGACAATAGCTGACAATTGTGGCCATGATGCTGAAGCATGTAAAAGGGCATGCTGCTGCTGCTGCTGCCACACCGCAGCTGCTGCCATACCGCTGCCACACCGCTGTTGCTGCTGCTGCTGCCATACACTCCCGTGCGCAAGGATACTTGAGGCATGAGCAATACTATTATTTTTACTGGACTTGTTACTTGCTTTGTTACTTGATCTGTTACTTACAAACGCATACAATGTGCTGTGTTGGTGTGATTTCTTTTTGAAGCAACTCTCCGAGCCATCTGAAGCTGCTGCTGCTGCTGCTGCTCTCACGACCGCTGATCCTTCTGTTGTACTGCTGCTGCTGCCACAGCCATTACCAAAACTGCCACTATCAAAACTGCTGTAGGCATTATGCAAAACAACAACAACAACACACATGCATATGTCGTAGAAGCGGCAAGAACAAAAGATCAGCGTAGAGAACTATAATCGAACATAACACAAACCTCCCTCATTGCTATTAGGGTACAGTAACCTCCCTGTTTGTTTCAGGAGATTTGTAAATAATAAAAGGATAATCCTGATTTCCCTATCCCCCTACCTGATAGAAAATGTGGTAGTTTCTTTCCCCAGGGTTCAAGTGAACCAGCCTGCTGCGTTCCAAAAGGTACGTCTTCACAGCAGCGCCACTGATCGCCCCCCGCTTATTGAAATGTATCTCAACGTACTTTCCAAACCTGCTGCTGTTGTCGTTTCGAACCGTCTTTGCATTCCCGAAGGCTTCCAGCAGCGGGTTAGACTCCAGCACCTTCTGCTCTATGCTGCTGCTGCTGCTTGCATTTGCTGCTGCTTCTGCTGCTTCTGCTGCTGTTTCCTCTTCTTCTGCTGCTGCTGCCAAGTCCCAGCAGGATTGTTTAAATCCTCCGAGGTAGGCGAGATAGCGCATGATGAGCTTGCTGGTTTCTGTTTTCCCGGCTCCAGACTCTCCAGTCACCTGCAAAGACAAAGAACATAGACACAACATTGTTGTACTTCAAATGTAACGTTGCATAATGACATGTGGTCTTTGTAAGTCTTGACATGAAGCATAAGGTTGCAAGGTGGATTGTTGCATCTGGTGAATTCCCGTATATGTACTGGTTTGGCTGGTTTGGTTTCTGTTGTGCTTGCTGCTGCTGCTGCTGCTGCTGACAATGATGATGTTGGATTTGCTGCTGCTTTCTTTTGTTGCTGCTGCTACTGCTGCTGGTGGCTGCCTGCTGAATTCCTGTAATCCTTAGAACACTTGCTGTTGCTACTGCTGCCACTGCTGCTGCTGTTGCAGGTATGACAGTTTATAATGAGCCATGCATGAGAGATTGCAACAGCATGATTCATGAGATGATCTTCTGGATAAATTTTGGCGTATCTGCTGAGTGAATTTTGGCAAGGATATCAAGGGAGGGCCAGCTAGACCAGTAGCTGAAGAGAATTTGGGTCAATTGTTTTGCTGTTGTTGCAGTGTCACTGGCACATCAGCACACTGAATCCCTGTCACAACATGGACATGACAATAACGACCATAACACATATCACACGATATTAACAGGTAACATAACAGATACAACAAGCCAAAGATCACCCACCAAAATTGCCTGTCCCTTGCCCTCCTGGATCATCTTTTTATAAGCAGCGCTTGCAATGGCATACACATGCGGTGCCAGCCCGGTTGCTCCTCCAGAGCTGTAGATGTCCATCATTCTTCTGCTGTAGAGATCAGGCAGTGGCTGGAAGGGATTAACGGCGATTAAGATTCCCCCAGTGTATGTGTAGATGTTGCTGCTGCTGTACCGCTGCTTGAGATTCCACAAGACCCCGGGCTCATGCAGGAAAGCTAAATCGGTCATATCCTGCGATCCAAGATTTATGTACAGTTGTAGACAGAGATGTAGATAAAGAAAGTGTTTGTAATGAAAACTTTTGGCCCGAGTTCTCGCTGCAGCTTGGCCCGTTGGTCTCTTGGTGCTTGGGCCTGCTGTACAAGGTACTGCTATTGCTCAAAGCTGACGTATAAAATAGCTGTCAATTGGCTGTTTGCATCAAAAGCATGTATGACATCCAAGCCTCTTTTACGAACAGATGCAGCCTTTTGAACTGACTCACGTCTACTGGTTCGCCATCCTTGTTCTGCAATGGTGCCGAAGCAGGTGGGACCCGCCGCTCGCCACCATCTGTGGCCACAACGAGCACCTCTCCAACTTCTTTGACAACGCCTTTCACCCATATCTTCTGCTCGTCTGCTACCCAGACAGGAGTGCCAATGGCATGGACGAACGCCGATACCATCCTGATTGCGTTGAGATTGTGATTGCTGGGAACGCTCTCCACCTCTACGGGTAAGATGTAACTCTCAGATCATAATCGTATGTCGCGCATCGGATGAAGCCATGTTGTGCCTTCCAGTTGGTAGCAGTGCTCAGCAGTTGCTCCTAGGCCATGTATGCTCGCCACAGGTGGTGACATGCTCCAATTCCATGATTGTATACAAGATCATGTGTTCTTAACGCAGCATCTGCTGTTCTCACGTCGAAGTGACGCGCGGGCTGAAGGAGTGTGTTATCCGAGGCAAGCAAATTCGTTGCGGTGACAGCCGCTTGGCGTCTACTGACCACATTCGGCAAAAGATGTATTATCAGTGATTAACCGGTTGCAGTTGAATCCCTGCGTTCGTGGGCGTTGGTGGTTGACTAGTAGGTCAGGTGCCGCACAGCCCAGTAGTAGCAAGGCGCATATATATAACATCTTCCCTACAAACCCCCTTTGCAGTAGAAGCGATTTGAAAGACTGCTCTGCTTATTGAGCCTGTAAAGTTTGAGCCAGTCTACTACTTGAAATGTCCGTGTACGTACACGCTGATATAAATGGCTTCGTCAGAAACTTGCAGGTAGAGGCGATTGGACAGTCACATATCCAAAATGTAGCAGGCAAATGTAGCGCCAGGGCTATCAATACCAGCACTGCGTCCAGCATGCACAGCTGCCAGTCCGCACTCTAGAGCCCAGATCTGGGCACCACCTCCACGCCCAGTGACGCACCACTGTTACCAACAAGGTATCCACATGGAACATCAAAACTGGTCATACTCAGAATCAACTCTTAGCTGTACCATTGTGCTCAGCACTGGCAGCCGCTGCTGTCAGAACTGACTGCCAGTGCTGAGTGCAGCCACACTGCAGATCTAAATTCCGTTTACGTTGCAGATTATGTCAGATGCACACTCTGTCAGAAGTTGTTTAGATAGACAAAAAGAAACAAACCCACTTGCACGTATTCTAGCCATCTGAGCATGCATGTATGTGGGCAAGAAACATCAATGCCACTGATGCTCCCCTGAGGAGACCTACCTTGAGGCTCAACACCTACAAGGTCCGACACAGCGCCTGTGGCAGTGGCAGTATCCACATGCACAACAGCTGCTTGATGATACGTCTCATAAACTCAAATCAGCACACAAATCTTACCGCAGCTGCTGCTGCAGTCACCAAAGATTCAGAGCAACTTACAAGCTGCAAGAGTGTCAGCTACTACTTCATACCCTGCGTCTGTCTCAACACCAAATGTGATGATGATTGTTGCGAACAATCACATGACACAAACCCATAGCACTTGCGCCATCTACCCTGCACCCAATACTCATAGGTGGGATTCAACACATATTACTGTGATTCCTCTCAACTGGCAACGCTTCTGCTGCTGCCCACATAAGCCAGCAGGTCACAATGCATACTAGCTGATCATCTCATGCCGTGAGCAGTGGATGTTGAGCCCTCTTGAGGGCAGTCCCTGCACCAGCTGCTGCTGCAAAAGCTCTGCCACATTTCTGCCACTCCCCCTGCCACTGCCAAGCACTTGCAGGACCCCAAGAACTGCTGCAGATGATCTGCCAGACCTCTGCCGCTTCCCTGCCACAGGCCAAGCACTTGCAGGAACTCAGCCCCTGAGTTCAGTCTTAGCACGTTCAACCGTCAGCCTGTAGCCGTTGATTGACGTCTTGTCCAGCTTCCGGATGGCCTGCACGGGACATTAGCAGTGGGTGGCAGCAGCAGTGGGCGGCAGCAGGCAGTTAACATCAACAACCAATAACTCACTAACGCTCATCACATGGCATGCTGTCAGTAGTGCAGTGTGTGAAAGTACCACAGTCCTGTTCAACTGTACAACACTGAAAATCAATAACACAATTGCATGCCGGCAGTTGGCTGCTGCAGTGGCACACAAGCAACGGAAAGGCTGTGCTGTATAAGCTGGACTGTCACCGGGTGCGGAGGAACGCAGGAGAAGGCTTCTTAATGCAAAAAGGCTGTGTCGCCTTGTATGCCCAGAGCCTCACCTTATCTACCTCTTCCTCGCTGCCCATGCACACAAATGCAAAGCCCTTGCAGCGGCCGGTGTAGCGGTCCCTGTTCAGCCTGATGTCGATGACGCGCCCGTAGCGAGAGAACATGTCTTCCAGGTCCTGCAAGGCACAGCAGCACAGGCCCAGGGAATAACAGGCAGGGGTCCAGGGAGGTCAGCTGCCTTGGAGATGCGTTTTCCATATTGTGAGCAGGCAAGAAACTGCTGCATAAGTTCTGGGGGAGTGCACAAGCCCTGAAGCGCTGGAGAAGATGCCTTCACCATCACCAGGAGCAGGCGCGGCCTGCGGGGGGGGGGGGGGGGGGGGGAGTTTGGGGGGGATGTACCCAGGTGGGAAAAAAAGGGTTTCCCCCGGGGGGGGGGGGGGGAGCCAAGCGGGGGGGTTTTTTCTGGAGGGGGGGGGGGGGGAGAGAAAAATGGGGGGATGCACCCGCCCGGCCTC